>JBBPCS010000878.1:10116749-10139940 GCA_037974645.1 Hollardia meadi | reverse complement strand
ACACACACACACACACACACACACACACACACACACACACACACACACACACACACACACACACACACACAAAAGAGAATTCTTAATTGCTGTAAAAAGAGTACTTTAGAATCTAGGGCACTCCCATATACCAACACACCAAACCAAGAAATAAAAACGTATTTATATTTTTGGTATATTCTGTGCATAAATGCAATAAAAGGTGCCCAAGCGTTTTGAGGAGGGCCAAATCTGAAACCTAATAGTGGGCCACTGACCAAAAGTAAATGCCTATTGTAATGTATTTTACTGTTAAGATGCAAAATGAACTGGTACAGGGATCTCAAGTTCCCTAACTGTAACTGAGTGACTTCCTGCTGAAAGTGTTCTTCAAGCAGGAAAGACTGCAATGAAAAATAGTTAATTATTAGGAAACCTACATATTTAAAGAGTATTTTTACTTTATTTATTTTTGCCACGAGATAATCTGGTGGGACGCACTTTGGGCAGCCATGGTTTAATATGTGAATTTTACCTGCGTATATTTACAAGTGATTGAATACCATAATCACCAAAGTCAATATGACATCTTACAGTAATAGTCATTAGCATAAAGTCTGCATATTGTGTGTACTGTGCTAGGTACTGTGAAAATTTAATCGGCGCTGATGGGACGTTTTATAAACTATTGTAATAGACGAAGCTCCAATATTATTTATTATTAATATTCTTCCACCAGCCACTGTGGATGTACACCAACATTTTGCATGGGAGCTCCATACATGAAGTCAAAGTAATGTCTACCTGAGATAATTTATATTGAAATGAAAGTTAATTTTATAAACGTTTGTTGGTAATAGTATGATATTATTAATGCATCAGACTAAAGATAACTGCTGCTTTGCTGAAAGTATGTTGTCTCTGTTTTGCTAGTGTACACTGGTTATGTTACAGTGACCACCTTTAAAACTGGCAGAGGCACAGCTCTTAAGAGTTCATTATTATGCATTAAAAGTTCCCTTTGAGGTTGTAGTATCCAGAATAACATGTCAACAACTTTACCATGTGACCACCCCATGGAAAAAAGTTCACAAGCAGCACTCCAACATCACGCAGCAAGAAAATTCACAGAGAGCCGAAAAAAAGCTATGTCCACTGAGCCAGTCCTTTTTACTCCCACATTTCTTACTTTGTTGTTATCCTGATGATTAAATATCCGACAGAGTCCGTTTTATTCCACTAGTACAATGACCAAGTCACGAGCATTAGCTTGTTGTAGGAGCAGTCCACAGTGAGAGAAAGAAAAAAGGCACCGTTGTAGCACAAACAGTTCATAGCTCATAAATGTCCAGCAAACTCAAAAACCAGTGTAATGCTTGTTAGCGTTAAATATGAGCTGAATTCTTTCTGAATTAAAACTACTGTCACTCTGTGGGTAAAACAGGAGCAGTTAAAGCTTCATCTCAGGTTTATGTTCACTTTAACAGTAGGAAAACTGAACACTGACAGCAAACATAATACATCACCTCACTATTTTACATAACATTACTCATGAACATCTAAACTATCGTAAATATATCGGCTTTTAAAAATCCATCGGTCAACCTCTAGAATGTACAGCCAGTGTAAAATGATTCCAGCTTTGCTCTGATTTCTGTAGTAACTGGCCATATTTGCTTTGCAATGTAACCATAAGGCTGAGGTGCATACTGCTACATTCATTGTAGATGGTCTGTGGTCCTACTGCAGGACAAATCTCTTGAGAGAGATCTGTGTAGTACAACTATTCTAATATCTAATGGATCCTGTAAAACTCATCCACAGAGCTAAATGCTGCATCCACCATGAAAGTGTCTCAAATTAATATTCCTTCCTAAATCTCAACACTCGTAGGTTTGGATGTTACTAAAAACCAAAAAAAATTCATCCCTAATAGAGAAAAGCAGCTGTGGTCACCTTGAATTGACATTGTCTTCAAAGTTTTTGAAGAGCTAAAAAGTAAAAGCCAGAAGAAATTCCTGAAACTACTCAAGCTGTTCAATGATTTCCAACACACAGATCTTACAGCTAAAACATAATATAGTACACTACTTCTATTGTTAACTTGCACAGTTAGATATTTATGCTTGCCACTCTGACAAAAGTATTTACTACACCCAAGCTACTTTGACTACATTTACTTATTTGTCATGCCAAGTTTTTGCTTGATTGACATGTGGCTCATGCTTATAATCAAGCTGCACCAAGGCTTCACAACAATTCTTAACATTGGACTTTTGTTCACAGTAGTTGACTAATATAGCATTCCAAATAAAATATCTGGAAACAATATAGAACCCAAATCCAATATGTAAAACATCCATTCAGAAATCTATAGGTCATGTCATGCATTCATACTTTTCTACAATGTACTGTTACTGTATGTGCAAAACAAAAGTTTACAGGCTGGCACAGTCTTTGAAGCAACACTGACTCAATTTCTGCCCTGACAAAAGCTCAACCTATTGATCATATAAGAACCAACAGATCAAAGATTTCCCTGTCTTCGTTGAGCTATTTTATTGAGGGTCAGTGCAGACTGCAGATAATTGACAAGGCTTCATCTCCGCATGCCAAGATACAGGAGCGGTCGGTCCTCCCAGGATGGGTGCAACTGTTGTATGAAAACAGTTCTAACAATGCACACCACAAAAGCATATTCTCTATGCTGGGTAACAAACTGTACAACAAGAAATGAACAACGTCCTCGTCTGTAGTAGGGTAGCTATGTTAGACCACAACTGTCGAGTCAGAGGAGAGTATGTAAATTACATGCTTAGCATAACTTCCACACCAATCTACAGCTTCATGAATCTCATACTTTGTATGTGTAAGTGTTTTATTTTCTTTATTTAAATACAATGAGCTGCAGTCTATGATGCTAAACTGTCAGTAAGCCACAGTGGACCCAATGAGCTAGATTTTCCCTGATTTCACTTGATGTTTAAGTATAGAACATGTTTCTTCCTTTTGAAACTGGGGCAAGATCTATGTTAATAATTTAAAGCAATGAAAGAAATGGAAGCCTTTAATATCAGACTATAACTTTGCAAGATTGTGGAGGTCTTCTTTAACCACTTACCTCCCACTATCTTTTCTTTTATCTCTCTCATTGAATAGATATCAACAGTGAATTATTAAAACACTTTAAATGTTGCTACAGTGTCTATATACTTAAGATATGTAAAGACACTATGCATTATAGATCAGCCTAGTGAGATGAATGTTATTCACATTCAATCAGAACAATTTTCAGACATCTTTTAAGCACAAATTGCCTTGGTTTGTTTCTGAGGCCTCGAGGGCTGTGCCTACACTTTTACAGTGATTATTACGCTGTGAAACTTTATCTGTGCCCAGGCCTAGTAAAGGCCAGTGATTTGTGGATGTGTCAAACGTTTTGGATATAGAGCAGTTTTATATTTCATGCCAAGGGAGTGCATGAAGCAATAAGCTGCACATAAAATTATTTATTGTTCTTATTTTATTCTCCATGACTTTTATACACCAAGCTAGTTCTTGCTTTTTGGCAATGCTTGCTCCCACTAATGTCATCAAAGCCAGCATCCTCAGGAAAATGTTTTAACCACTTTTGTGTGACTACTATTTTGGGATCAGCAAATAAAGATGAGGCTTTTGTGTCAGTATGGCATGTGCTTTCAGGAGGCACGTAAAGTGTGGTGGCCATATGCTGCTGAGAGTCCTTGGAGGAGGATGCTATTTAACATGCCATCCCAGCACCACAGGGGGCTTGAGATGCAAACACATTCTTCCTTCTGTCTTAGTCGATGTGTCCATCTGATGAACGAGGCATAGAGGAAGTGAGACGAAAGGAAGTGTGGAAGGGGTTGAAAGAGATAATGATGATGACTCCCATTTTTCTCTGTCCCTTCCAATTGTGTGTTGCTGCTGATGTCCTGAGACCCAGCACATCTGTTCATGTGTGTGTGTGCGTGGGATGATTAGGTTCATCATAATCTGTGAATGTTCTGACAGATTAATGTCTTACAAGGTTATTCAAGAACATGCTGCACCTGTTGAATGCTGCTTACAAAATAAACACATTAATTTAACAAGTTCAAAATCTGTCTTAATCGATTACACCTTGTCCTGACATGAGCTGCATGTCCAAGGAGAATGTCCCAAAAAACTTGATATCCAAGAATTGTCTAGTCTGCACATCAACCAAAAAAAACGCTGGACCTATATTAGTCTTCACACATCTTTTAGATGAGGTGGGAGAGGCTGATGCAACTTATGTGTTGTTGATGCCATAGTATTCTTATATTTAATTTATTTCTGTATCTGTTAACTAATATACATAGATATAACCCTGGTTGACTTTGCATGTCTTTATCATGCTGCATCTGGCAAGATACTGATGTTTGAGCCACCAACAGTCATTTGAATCAGTCATTTGCAGAACAATAGTGGCTTGTATTCATCGGATCTGAAAGTTGAGCACAAGAAAGTGGCAGATGAGGAGGAAGAAGAGAGGAGGCAGCTGCAGCTGGCTGATGTAGGGGCTGAATGTGGAGATGGAGAGCAATGAAAAGGTGGGAAAACGGGGAAAACAGAGGGGGAGAGAAATGGGCCAGATAAGACGTAAGCATGTCTCCTCCTAATGACAGAATTATGACCCTGCTCCATCTGCCACTCAATCATAAACAGCCAATCAGAGCTTCTCCCCAATCAGCGCTGGTTCCGTCAGGCACTCCCATCTGTACTCTCTGCAGAAGTATGGATGTAATCAAATGCTCAGATGTCAAGGATATGGGGTGACTCATAGCTTTGGCTTAGATTTTGTCACGTTCACAGTATGTGTGGCAAGCGATGCTGTTTGCAGCTGTGGTAATTTGATTTGTACTCCTGTATTGATTCAGACTGGGAGTTAAGAGAGATCAAGCCTTTCCTTATGTCTGTGTTCAGATGTTTTACAGTGATCTGTAATTTAAATTTTGAGTCATGCCGACTCTTCACTCTCTCAAACCAAGCCGTCACATCCTAATCAGAATCTGGCAGAAACGGAGCCTACTTCTGCCAAGACAACATAATGTGTGTGACTGGCTGCATGTGTTTGTGTGTATGTGGCTTTTGTGTCGTTTTGGGAGAAATGTTGTGTGAAAAGAGAAGTTTGGCATTTTTCCTTGGATCAAATAATAACTTTGTAATTTCCTGTTACAATACCGTGGAATGGATTTCTCCTGTTGGTTGATTTTTGGCTTTTCTTTGCCACTGTGCTGCACACCTGTTTATAAATCTGTTAACACAGGCTGCAAAGATGCCGTTTGACATCTTTTCCTCTGTGTGGTTTTTTTTTTTTTTTTTTGCCATGTATTCTACAGCTTTTCTTGTCTTCCTCTGCCATAAAATTGTGCCACTGTCTTTTGCCTGCCTGAGGTGGATGGAGCCAGGTTGGGGGTATTTGAATTTGGTATTTGGTATGCAGCGACAGCACCATTTTGTTTCATTGCAGGAGCCTTTGCCTTATCTCCTTAATGGATTATGAGCAAGGGAACAAAAACAGAGGGAGGGAGAGTGAGAATGATTTGGCTCCCTGCAAAGGGCCAGCAGGAAACTGACTGCCGACAGATAAATAAAACACTCTGCCTGTACATTTCCTCTGCCCCTGAATCACAGATGTTATTAAGAAAAAGGACAAAAGGAACAGCTTGTAGTCAAAAGTCATTTGAGCTTCTGTAGTCTTTGCATTCTGATTTATCTGCTCGGTGGTGGTGATGTAGATGTGTCAGCTAGTCTGTTAGGCTGAGGTTGTGTGTTAATTTTGTTTTCTGAGACATTAGACTTTATTCTTTTCTTGTTTGTCTGCAAGAAAAATCAGGCTGTCAAGCACCTCAGTTAGCTAGTTTCATGGTATGTCGATGCATGGGCACATGAAGACAAACCTCTGAATGCTTGCTGTGCAAGGAAGCTGAAGTTTGTCATAAATTAGTTCCACTCTAAAGGCTGCTTCTCCTTTTTGTTGCTGTTGTTTTGTACTTGTCGATTTCTGAAATCAGTATTTTCTTACATACTTGATTCAAGAGGAAAAGTGAAAGGCTGTACTGAGTCATCATAACTCTGCATAGGAATGATTACCATCTTCAGTGTGCTGCATCTTCTACATTAAGAAACCTCTTGATTTGATCAACTGCAGAAAACAGTAGGCATTTATTTTGAGGAGAAGGTTATAATATCGTTAGATTAATAACATACCAAACTATGGATCTCAGTCATGAAGACCAATATTCCAAATATGTTTAACATGTTTAATTATAAAATTACTATAGTATTAATAATATGATTTAAAATAATAATGCAATACTAACAATAGAATTTGATATGACAATGATCATCTTTAATTTTAGAGCTGAATATTCATTAACTGCAGCTGTCAGTTATGTCTTTAAAGAGTAGGATCTTTTAGGTCGCAAATGGCTGGTAAATGATGATATCCAGAAGGAAAGCACAAACCTTCAAGGCTGTAACGCTGCACTTTCTTGATGCTGAAGGGTTGATAGATTGTGTGCTGGTAGTGCCAAGAATACTGTGTTTGAATTGGTATTAATCAAGAAAAGACAGGTTGGCTTGAAAGGATTTGACCTCTTGGGGCTTTTAGTGCAACAGCTATAATGTTGTTGATATTCTTTGCTGCCAATTTCCTTTAGGCATGCGGTCTATTTGGGAATAAACCTCAATTTAGGCCATAGTTAAGACCATGTTTAATTTTTCTCCTAGTTTAATTTCTTTGTTATGAGGTTTGCTTCCAACAATTCTTTTCACACAAACTAGTGTATGTGTACCCTTGCAAGTGATGATCCCTGTAAAGAGGCCTTCTCAAACAGGTGCTGTATGGAGGCTGAGTATACCATTTAAACAGTAAGAGCTATTGTACTGTAAACACTGCTTTAGCATTATTTAATAAACTTTTATTTTTCATGTTATTTTGTTAACACACAATTATGAAACAAACATCGACTCTGGTGGTACAACAAAGTCTCTCAGACATGGCCCTTCCATTGTGTTTTTACTGTTTAGATTTAGTCTAAAGTATGAGCTTTAATAGGTGGGAAATGTCCATCTGAAGCTTCTGTTGATGGTATGGTTGCGGAGGCATTTTGATGATGATTGTGAAGTGTCACCTGCTTTATTTTGAGAAATCAGGATATAACAGCTTTCTAATTATGTTTCCAAAGATCTCCCATAAAAGTGTTTCATTGAACACAACATGTGGGTTGTTGATCTTGAATTCCACAAGTCATAATATTGCTAATGTTTTTTGCATGCATGGATTGTCACAATATGTGAAATGGTTTGCTCTGTACTGCGGTCCGATTCAGAACTTCAGAAGTTGTTCCTTTACTGTTGTTTGTCAACAACAGCAGGGGCTCATTGTGGACATAATTCTTTAAATCAAGTGATCTGCAATTTGGCAAGATGTGTGCAGCATAGCCTATAGTAAGCTAAATATATATTTTGGAGTGCTGTATACTCACATCTGTGTTGAAATAATTTGTAGCTTTGGTTTCTACAGGCAACACAAAACATTTTAACCTGTAGTGTTTTTCCAGGTTTATCTCTGACCCTCTGTGTTTGAGAGCCCAGATTCTTTTTATATGATTTGAGTAAAGTAGGAGACAAGCCTTCTCTGCCAAACAGTTCTGTGTGTTCCATAAGTACTCCAGAGGAAAAAAAAGCATTTGTGAGAGCAATAGCCTTCGGGGGTTGCACCAAATGAAAATGCTTTTTTTTCTAAACCCCCCACACCTCACTCAAGAAGTGTTTTCTGTTACTATTCGTTCTCTCGCTCTCTATCTCTCTTTCTCGTTTTTTACCTTTGATTTGAACTCTGACATCCAAGTCTGCCCCAGGATGTCTGTCACAAACTGCAGTCCAACGTTGTGACAATGCTTTTTTTCTTCCCGTGCCTTTTATGACCTTCTTTTCTTCCTCTTTCTGTTCCTTTTTTCTGTTTTTTCCCTTTCAAGGTCTGGCGCACCTGACGTTAAACGACCAAGGTATGGGTTCATTCCTTTTTATTTTGGTTCTGTTTTTTTTAGAGGAATTGACTCAGCCTCTTTGCCCCCCAACCTCCTCAATACTGCCGCTCTCCCTCACAATTTCCTCTTCTGCTTTTTACCTTCTCTTGGTGCCATGTCCCTCCATATCTTCCCAAATCCTCCCTTATCTTTTTAACCCTTTTCAACATCCTCTCCTGTTGCTACCACCTTCCTCTCCTTCTGCATCTCCTAATTTTTTTTGGTTGTGACTCCTGTTTCCCCTCCCTCTATCTGCTGCCATGTCTTTGTGCCTTTCTGTGACCTCCACCAATGTGTGTCCCACCCCTTGTCCTGTCCTATGGCTTACGTCCTGGACCTTCACCTCTGACCACCTTTGACCCCGACGACCTGACCCAGGGGCTGAAGGTAACACTTTTCTGCTATCCCTTTTGCTTGGGTTTAAACAAAAAAAGGAAAAACTGCAGATTCTGCTGGAAATGTGTTTGCTGGTGAAAATTGCAAAAGCGAAATGTGTCCAGATCCCATTCTCTTAACACTTCAAGGGGAAAGTGTTGTCGAATGTGCAGAGTTTCTCATCACCACTCTGCTGACATTCCCATTGTTTGGCACTCAGATTTTTTTAAAGGGCTACACTTTAAGTTCTTATTTTACCTTAAATGCTATTGTTGGACTTGTTGGAGAAAATGTGTCTGCAATTGTTTTAATGTTGCTTTGAACACTGGATGTTTGCTGCTATTTTGTGTACAATTACAGCACAATCACATGTTATACCACAGCTGGTTAATCTGTGCCACACCACACTTTCTCTGTCCCCCACTTTATTGTCCTCATCTTTTGACCTTTTGCACATTTTTTTTAACAAGGTGTTTAAATCATGATCAACACAATTTAAATGTGAAAATTTGATGTCATTTTGTGTACATTTGCAGCCAATTTAAACTACATACCAAGCTCCAGTCTGACTATCCCTCACGGTTATGTTATCCTCATTCTCTGACCTTTCTCTGCCTCTGGCCTCTCATTGAGGACTGTCCATAGAAAAAAAAGTGTTAAGGCAAAGTTCAGAGCATAGAAAGGAAGTGAACAAGTACAGTAGCCAGTGAATGTTCTGACCTTTACTGGTGGTGTGGAGAGAGCAACAACCCTTTCCCATTGACACAGCCTTTCACTCTGTTTCACTGACTGAAGCTGTTTCCCATCTTCTCAAGATACTGAACATTTGAGGGAAAGCTCAGGTTTTAATGGCAAATTCAGAAAGTGACTTGTCTTTCTTAATATATGGTGTGAAAACTGGCACCAAAACTACCCTAGTCTTTTTGTCCATCTGTTGGATTTTAGCAACGCAAATGGAGGGAAATGCACTTAATTCTCATCATAGTTATGGTCCTGCTGGAGTGCGACGATCTGGCACTTTTTTTTCTCCAAGTGTGGAAATGGAATACTTGCAATTCATATTTATTCAAGCATTTGAAGATCCAATCATCACTAAAGTGTATGTCATGCAAGAGAGCCAATAAAACAAATTAAATGGTCCAAACATCCTGTATAACCTAGCTGACATGTTGCATCCACAATCCCAGCAGGCAATGAATGCTAGCTTAGCTATGTTTTCTTAGCCTTAGCCTAATAGCTTAGCTTTTTATGAGGACAGATGTTTCAAATCTAGCTTTCGATTGGCAAAAGTAAGAAAATTTAATAATTCAATACAGACACTACTTGTGTTCATTCCCCTCCTACTGCTTAATGCCACAATAGTTACAACTTACTACATATAAGGTATCACTTATTAATACTTATAGATGTTGAGCTGACAGATATGTAATATTCCAACATGATCAAACTATTCCTTAAGTTAGCTTGGCTCCTAAATAATGGCTAATAAAAGGACATGAGCTCCCCTGAAACCCTAATTTGAGATATTGTCCATTTTTGTGTCACAGGTTATAGATTTTTGTCATGTATACGCCACTCTTTCCATAAGGTTGTAAAAGGTACTATGGGTTATGGGTTAGGCAAGTCTGGGCTTGCTTACAAGGAAATATCACATGTTGGGATTGGCATGTCATTAAGTGACAAAGCAGCATTTCGAGTAAAGATAAGTTATGAATAACTTACAGAAAGCAAAAGTCCACCTTTCACCTTCTCTTTTCTTCTTTCTGTCACACACAGACTGAGGATGTGAAAAAGAGAGAGACAGATTTTGTCTTTAATGAAGGGTTACTAGTTTTGCTGCTATTTACCAATAAAGTACACTGTTGCATGCATGTACATGCATCACATGAGCGCTTTGGGAGACTGACTTGAACACATGGCACTACACCTCTGATTTTCATTGTAGGTTAAGTAGAAAACTGAGATTGGACCTTAATCACTGCTGATTAAATTGGATGCAGAATTGGAGTAAATGGTAGCATCTATCATTAGACTCCAAGTCCCTCATGTTTTAAGTGATTAGCAGTGAGAGTATAAATTTCCTTTATCACTTAAAAAAATTGTTTTTAAATCTATGAGTGTCAGTTCCACCACTGCAGGTGAAATGATGCCTGGAGGTATACCAGTGGATACAGTTAATTTATGCGCAAGTGGAGCAAGCCATAATTCTCAGTTTAATCCATTTTAATGACAAGAGTATTCAGACAAAGCTAGGCCAAATGAGTATGATCTCAGTGAACTGTCTCCAGCCATGATGCTTGTGGCACAAATTGAATGAGGGTTAACAAGGTTAGTCAGACACCCATAGTTTTTGCAAATTCAATTCGATAGCAGAGCTATATGAAATGTGTAAGTACATAATCACAAGGTTGAGATTTATTTTGCGAGGTTATACAGGCCATAAAATGTGCATCATCATAACCTATGTATCACTTATCTCTTCTTACTTTGGATAATAGTACTTACCACAAATATATGTTCACAGTAGCAGTGCAACTATTCTTAGACCTTCTCACAAAATTCATGGTTTTCCTTGTATATGGTACAGTAATTGTGTTTCAGACTTGAATGCAACCATAAAGTTTTCTACTAACCATTAACAGTAAATATCACAAAAGTGTGGCTTTAAATTCATTTAAAAAAATAAACAAACAAAAAACATAGGCTATTTGTCATTTAATTGATTAGCAAATCGACCAAAAATGATTATACAACCATTCCAATTTAAGTAAATGTCATCTTTCCATGTTTCAAACCTAATGTGATGGTTTCAGCATCTAAAACCTGCTGCTTTTCTATTTTTAGCATCATTATAAATGCAATTTCTTTGGCTTTTGGACTGGTGGATAGAACAACAAATATGAAGATGTCACCTTGGGCTCTATTTTTTATAATCAAAATAATTATTAATATTCATATGTATAAAATAATGGTCAGATTAAGTGATGCAGTGCTAAAGAGTTGTTGAACCCCAATTTGTGTAAAGTCAGCATGCCCTCTAGCAGGTATTTCTGGGACACAATTAGATGATCTTGGTACCAGTCATGTGATAATTTATCTTAATTATGGTAGCAAATAGCCTAAACCTCAAGATGCTGTTTTTCCCTAATACTGTAATGTGTATTACATAATCGATGTGTAGTGTACAACAAAAGTTTGGAGAAATACGACATCATGTCAGAACAAACAGTCCCCACTGTAAGACTGAATTACTTAGGTCTACTGGTACAATTGGGTCAGTTTGTTCCTCAGTCATATGCCTAAGTCTGCTCTTAACCAATTTTAAAGTGTTAGTGTACTGTTTAACACATTGATACAAAGATATATGGTTTATTTTCTGACTTTTTGGACAATCACGCACATTTTAAACACCCTTCTGCTCCATAGATCATCCCAGGAGAAAACTTGTGCCTCTCAATTGCACAATGCCCACTTTTTAGCTATCATCAAGCAATACGTTTGCCAATTCATTGCTCCAATAAGGCTCAACACAAAGGCATCAAATATTTTTCTATACCCAGCAGAGACATTTGCTCCCAACAGCAGATGATTCATAACCATAATCCTTTCATCTCTATGCAGCCTTTACTCTGCCTCTATATGGTGTCTTCCACAACCTGCTGCCATTTAACTCTGATCCCTGTCTGTAGTCCATCCCAAACTGGGCTGACTATTTACTCCAGCCACTTCCTCATAGGAAGATGAGCACACACAAAGATAATAGAACATACCAGTAGAATGGGAAATCTGACATTAGAGTTTCTACGCATGTGTGTTGTCTCCCCTGAGGTGCGCCCTGATCTCAACATCAGACATTCAGGCTCCCATCGACCATGTCCAGGGCATACCTGTAGCTGTGCATTTCCTGTCAAGTCCCTGCCGACAAGCAGCTAAACTTAAATGGTGGCTGAAGTAGAAAATGTCAGAACTTAATGTGCATGCCACTGACTGCACCCTACTTTCCTGTCTCTCTTGGTGATTATTTTGTCAAAAAACTGTCCTATAATTTATGATTCCAAATGGGCTATAGACATGGAGGTTTAATACATAATTCTGTTTGGAGGTAACAAATAAAAGTGTACAAGAGCCAATGATCTCATCAGGGCTAAACCATGCTAGCTAAATAGAGGCTACACACTCACACACACACACACACACACACACACACACAGACACGCACACACACACACACACAGGCAAAAAAAAAGAAAAGTTAAATAACTCGGGGAATTTATGCCAGCATCAAAGTTTCCTCCAACAATGCCTAGCTATGCTTTTATAGCCTATAATTAACACTGTAGCCATAACTATTGGTGTTTGTTCCCAATGGACAGGCCAAAAACATCTAAAAGGAGAAAAATCAATAAACCTATATGGTAAAAGGCAAGAATACAAGACTTGTTAGCAAATTAGATGATTTTTACTGGATGATTTGAACACCTCTTAGCATCAACCTTTCCTGAAATCTGTGTTTGTGAACACATATGTCTGTGTGTTGTGGGATAGTCTTGTTTTCAATATAAGAAACTATTTTGGTCAGTGTTAACAATCAGAGGCAGGTGCCTCAGCCATCACATAACCAGGCCAAGAAAATCAATGTCAGTCTCCTCTCAAACCCAAGGCTGTCCTTCACAGCTGTAGGAAGGACAAACTCCAGGCTTCAGTCACTGCTGATCTCTATCTGCCTGTCTGTAAGACTGCTGCCAACACACACATTTGGCCACATGTTTAGAAAGCAGCAGATTACTTTTAACAAAAAATAGTCATTATTCTCTAAGAAGAGCTTCAACAGATATGAACTCTGAAATATAATTATCACCTACCAAAGTAATTAAAATAGGCTATATTGTCCCTCCACCATTAAGCTTTATTACACATATATAAATACTTAATGCTTAAATATATCTTGACATAACATTATTCTTGTACACTACTTTTTTTCTGTGAGAAACAGATAAAATCTAATGTAAAAATATGGGTAAAACAAATGCATAAATTATTTGTTGAATCAAAAAAAACTGCTACAAAGGTACTGTATTATTTTCTACAGTTTAAAATAGAAAAGGATATCAGATTATGGAATTGTTGAAGAGAAAAGTATGGATAACAATCTACAGAAAAAAGACATTGAGATTATGTTCCAATGGTCTCACCACCCTTAATTACTTCATATGTGTGGTGAGATGAGTTTAGATCATCATCTTGATTTACTGATTCCAAATTTGATTTTCAATTTCACAGTTTGGGATTTATTTACCGAAAGAAATAAAAATATGAAGATAGTTGCTATTGCTGTCACAACATTGGGAATCTTTTTATCCCTGAGTAAAACATGACACACAGCTTTTGCACAACCCTCGATTTCACAAGAACTTCCCTTGTCAGAGGCTACAGTTAACAGTCCCTAGGGAATGTGCACACATATTTTAAATATATAATGTTTTCATTTTGTCTTTAAAATTGAAAGGGTTAGTGCTTTTTGTAGCTTTAAATACCAAAGTGCAGACTAATGTGTCTAATGTCTAAACCTTGTAGCTTCAAACTTAATATCAGATCTGAATGTCATAAATATCTATATATCATATATTGTAATTTGGCATACTCAGGGTTTCAGCCCAGAGGACCAATAAACCAATATAAAAGTAGGGAAAAAAATAAGGCTTGAATCGAAATAGCCTCATTGTTTAGTAGCTTTCATTGATGATCATGGTAAAGTGACCCAATGAAGTTTTCTTTCTACTTTCTACTTCCACTCCACTTCCCCTATGTTTATTCAGCTATAGTTACTAGTTACACTTAAGTTGAATATTTTACACAATACATAATCTTTTAAAATACACCACATTTTTAAAGGTAAAACTACCGGATTCCAACCATTTGGCTTCTTCTGGCAGTTTAGATTGCTGTATTGGTAATTTTACTTTAGTAAGCCTCACTGACTGAAGCTGTGTATATATTACTTAGTCACTGTACAGAACTTACAAATAATTTACCATAAGTAAACATTAATGACCATAATGTGATGGTATCAGTCTCATAAAACTTAGACTAATATCATCTGTCTGTAATATTGTGCAATTAACCCTTTTTTTGGCCAAGCCATCTCCTAGGTATTTACGTGTTGCTCTAAAAAGCTGCCCTCAAGGTGCTTCAGCTTTAAAGAGCTAATTAAGAGGCCTTTAAATAAATAAAGCTGCCTTTTCCTATAATAGAAAAAAAGGTGCAAGTTAATGGCTCTAAATCGCCAACATTTCCAGCCCCTTGACTCTGGAATTGCAGATACTTTTGCTCACGGACCATTTGGTTTCTATTTGAATGGAGTCCCCTGCTGTCACCACCTCCTCTTTTGGAGAGGCCAGCACGATGCATACTGGGAATCAAATTAACCAGGCCCTGGGAGATTGTCTCTTGGCAGGTTTAATGTAGATCTCCTTGGAGATACTGGAGGGAAAAGGGAGGGGATATCCAGCGTGATCTGTATCTAACCTCGAATGTAATAGACTAGGTCCAGGTCAAGATAACCATCTCTGTCTGAGTTCACTGAGGGCAGTTTATAGAGTCCATGTGCCACTGTGTTTGGTCTTAGCTATTTAAACACACTGACAGGAGCAATGGAGCTCAGCACGTGTGAAACCAACAGGAAATCATTCTTCAAACTTAATGCTTTTTATGTATCATTGATGTATCATTTTATTGATACAGACCAATACTTTAGATTGATGTCAGCCTTCTAAGGTTAATGCATCAAGATATTTGTCTCAAACAACCAAAGTCAGAAGAGGAAGCTTTATATATAAATCTTTGCACATTAACATGGCTTAAAACATCTTTGTTATAAAATGCAAGGCCACATGTTGATGGATTTTAAATGGAAAATGGATTGCATTTATATAGCGTTTTTCTAGTCATCTTGACCACTCAAAGCGCATTACACTACAAGTCTGCATTCACCAATTTACAAACATATTCATACACTACTCCTCAGGAGCGGTAACCATTCAGACATGCGCTCACACACCAATGGCGCAGCATCGGGAGCAATTTCGGGTTCTGTATCTTGTTCAAGGACACTTCGACATGTAGACTGCCACCTGAGCCACAGCCACCCCATTTCATGAACAGCCTGTTTGCCCACTGTCCTTTTTTTTTTTTAAATTCAACTCAAGTTAAAATATCTCCAGACCTCTTTTGAGCAGTGGCATTGCTGCCTGTGTATGTGATATGACCAATACACACACAAAAATGGAAGGCACACACACACACATACAAACAGACAGTGAAATAGCTCATTCAATTTCTTAGGGTCTGACATGTTGGTAGAGATACAAAAAAAAAAGTTATATTTTAAAAAGAGCAGTGGGAATAATGGCATAAAAACAAAAGACAATAGTTGCTCCAATATTGAACCTTCTGGAAAAAAAATGTGCAGGAAAGTTAGCATGTAGGCACCAATAAATTGTTGTTGTGATATTGAAATTTACATTAAAATGTTCTGAATCAAGAGCTAAGATATTGATTATTTTTCTACAATATAATATGGGCTGTAATCTCACTTTAGCATTTCATGGCAAAGGGCTGACAAGTAAAACAAAAAGTGATGGAAATCAAATTTAAAAAATGTGCTTAAATTGAATAGTACAAATTTGAAACACACAGTCAATCTTTATTTGGTCAATAAATAACTCAAAGATCATCATTTCAAACCCCACTCTGGTCAAAAGTGTTTTTCTCTTCTTGTTCTTCCAGTTGATACTTGAGTTTCAATGTGTAGAATGATGTATGTGCAGAGTCTGACATTATAAGGCTCTCACATAACACCTTCATACACTGTACAGCATATATTGAAATCCATTCTATGTTAACCAATACTATATATTAGAAGTGCAGAGCATAGCAACACATCTAAAGCATGATTTGATGTAAAAATTATAATTAGTAGCGATTCAAACAGACTAAGAGCAAGTTAGCGTAAATTTAAACTGAATCCTCCTTTTTCAAGTCTAAGATTACTTACTTAAAACTATATAAATGCGTCCATGGCTATGTTGACAACCTTCTCTCATGGCTCAGCAGCACCGCCATCACTAAACAGTTTGTCTTGCTTCAACGAAAAGGAGCACATATTAAATGTATGACAGTAAAGGGGAGCTGTTTTAAGGAAAGTGTTTGTGTGATCTATAAACTTAACAGTATTGCTGGCTGTTTTTTTATATTTCAGAACTTTTTCATACTTAACTTTCCATTTTAAAAATGTTGTAATTACCTTTTAAAACTATGAGTTGAAATTTATAAGCACTCATTAGACTCACCTCTTAATAAAGGTTGAGTAATCATATTGGTAAAATAGGGTCAAAATTAATATTCTAATAAGGATTACATGTAACCTTGTTGATTGTATACAAGGTTTACAGTGATACACAATTATTCTGTGTTCTATACACTGCATAATTTCGTCCAGTTAAAAATGTCATCATTATTGTTCATCACAAGGGATGATCATTTATAATTTTTCAGTAGCCTACCCTGTTCTGCAGCCTCTGCGTGATGGGCTGTCTGGCTTGAAGCCTGCGAGGTTACTGCAGAGACATTAGCCCTGGATGACAGAAGTCCTCACACAGGCAGCAATTTCTCCTGACACAGCAGCAGGCTAAAATGGATGGAGCTGTACAACAGCCTGAATCTACTGCACACAGTCCTCACAGCCATGTAGAGAAAAGCCTGGGATCTTTGGCTACAGAGTATTAGTGCCTCTGTACTATTATCATCGGAATTTCACTTTCTTCCACTCCAAAGCAAGGTTGTAATACCTATGAAGAATATATGAAAACACCTAAGGCTCAAAAGGTATAAATATAACATATTATGGCTTCATTTTGAGACAACAAACCAAAACAGTAATACTGACTTTCTTGCTTGATGAAGCAGATGTAAAAGAGGACTTACCCAAGCTAAAACGAAAATGCATAAACTGTATATGTTTGCCCTTGAAGCCATGCAAAGCTGTCTGTAAAAATGTTAACATTGTGATACATACTGTGAGTCCAAAAATGCAGTTTAATAAACACTATCCATCATATAATATCAGAATGCATAGTTAAGGTCAAAGATGTTAGTTAAGATGAGTTAATCTCTGTTAATGGCGTAATCACAACCATGAGGCTAATGCTGATTGACAAGACTGGACTGAGGCTACCCTGCTTGACCTTCAGTGGGTCCCTTGGGTGAAGCAAATGACAGTCTGAGGTGTATGACAGCCCCTCTGCCCCCCTCTCCCAGATTGATCAGAGGCCTGCATTGTGTTTCCCAGGCTAGTCACGCCTCGTTATTGGCAGCCTCACTTAGAGAAACTGACAGGACAGATCATACACACAGCGAATTCCCACTTTACTAGGGGTTGGATGGACACTGCCGTTCACACATAAGCAATTTCCCCTATTAAATGTTTTCCATTTAAGACCTTTAGACCACATACTACCTATGTAGTAGGTTGCTGCTTGACCACTAACAGAACTCAATCCAAGTGTTCCTCAGTTAAATTATAGTGTCATTTGTCAGACTTTGTTTTCATTTCACCTTTTAAGAAAAAAAAAAAAAAATTAGAAGGGGAATCTATATCGCTGGCTGGTATATGATTTCCAAGTAAAACCCTGATTCCAAAAAACAGAATGTGATCATTTGTTAATCCTTTTTGACATGTTCTGAATTGAAAACGATACAATGACAATATAATTCATGTTTGAACTCATCAACTTCATTGATTTTTGTAAATACATGCTTATTCTGAATTTGATGTCAGCGACGCATTTCAAAAAAGTTGGAACAAGGGCAACAGAAGTCTGGGAAAGTTGTTGAATGTTTGAAAAACACCTGTTCGGAACATTCCACTGATAAACAGGTTCATTGTTGCCAGAAAAAATAATGGCTCATGCAAACATATGGCTCATACACAAGCATATCAAAAGAGTGTTAGTATTAGTACGTTTTTATTAACATCACCATTGCAAAAGAGAAATTGCCTTTACTACAGCTGGACAAAGCTGTGTAAAACAGAGAGGGTCAGGAAACAGAGGCGTCCATCTGTTAAAAGAATTGTAAGTATACAGGATTAAGAGTGTAAAAATGTTACATTAGTATTGTTTGTAGGCGCAGCCAAACATCTGAAAGTTAAATCGTGATTTAAATGACAATTTCTCTAATGTTTATCTTTTCTGATCCAATCAGTCAACCAAAACTTAAATAGGTCTGTTATTCACAGTCCGTGTTCACAAGCCAGATGTAAACAGTGTGGGTTGGCTGTTGAATGCTTGCCTGTGAATTTGTAGTAGAATACATGATATTGGTCACAGTCCAGAGAGGCCTGTCTGTGCATCGTGACTAAGCTTTAGTTATAAAACCTTTTATTCGTGTTTTTAAAAAAAAATTACTTGCCTCAACTTAAATTTAATGGAATTAGCAAAATACAGCAGTTATTTCTAACTCTAAGCTTGTTTTTGTTGTTTTGTTCTTTAAAAATTTTTAAGCTGATGTAGTGAATCCCCCAAAAAGCCAGACTGGACTTCAACCCAGACGATTCTATTTCAGCCCTGATCCATGCAAAAAGCTGACAATATATTGGATACATTTTATCCCAGACCTCGTCTCAGTGAGGGTAAACACACTTTTCTGATGCCAATTTCATCTTTACGTCATTTATGTTCATTTTCGTCTGTAAATATAGAACAATCAGACAAGCCTTTAAATGTCACACAAATTACTTGCAAGGCCAGAGTTGTGTAAACAAACAGAATGTTTATGTGATCTTAATTAGTGAGAGCAAAAACAAACAAACAAAAAAACCCCAATAAAAATACATTCAAACCCAACTTGATCAAGACCAAGAAAATAAAGAGGCATTAAGGCCCAAGTATAATCTCTGAGCGTTGTTGGAATATTATTTGAATATTATTAAAAGAGCAAACAAAACAGCATTTAGACATTTTGGCATTCAATTTAACATTTATTGGGTTTGACCACATTAAATCTGTTGCATATACGTAAATTAAAAGTTGATTACAGGTAATCAAGTTTAAACTAAAAATGGGTCTGTAGATCCAGAATTGAAGAAGAAGAAAAAAAATCCTCAGATCATTAAATGTAAATCAAATGTAGTAGATTCCGGTATGATCTATTTCTGCTTTTTTAGATTTATTTCTTTAATAAACAAAACTGACTGTACTTGAAATGATAGCATGACTTCCAAACCTTGTGGAATAAAAAAAAAATTGGATTGGATGACGTATTTTGACGTGTTATTTCGAATAATTCAGAAAACCCTTTTGGTCAACAAAATTGATGACAGTTGGTAACACATTTGACAAAGCTGTCATCGTTTCCACTTTCAAAATTGGAAGTCAATAAAATATTATTGAGTGACTGATATTCTTATTGTAGCAAACATGCTGTTTATTATACAAGGCCTTCTCTCCCAAAGAAAGACCTCACAGATAATGTTTGTTACAGGAGAGAGGAATGGAATAAACAGAACACAAACGACAATTATAAATGCAATCATTTAACTCTTAAGTAGGGTGTTAATGCATACCAAACTTAACAATAACATTTTAGTGGTTTTGGAATGATTTAATGATTAAACAACAACTGATCTGTGCTAGAAATACACAGAGGAGATTTGTAAAAACTAGTTCAGCCCATGAGTGAAATATGAAGGACTGTGGAGTTTTTCTGGCTGACGTTGGACACCTGCCCACTTTTTGTTCACTGATCCTGGGCTCAGGAGTAAATCCAATAAATAAAATAAAATATAGTCTGCAGATAAATCTTCCTGCTATTGAGCCTGCTTCTGAGACTGAGAGCTACTAGACACCAAGCATAATGTCCTAAAGTTAGCATCAGTTATGTGCAGTGTTTAATTTGTAAACCAGAAGGTCCTGAAACACAAAGAGGGACAGAAAAAGTCACTGAACACATCAAAAATCCACAGTGCCTCAAGCGCTTTGGAAAATGCTAAGGTGCTATTAAAACTAAACTGTCATCACATTGATATTTATTTACCCAACATTCAAACACTCAAAATCAGCAGGGGGGAGGCACGTAAAAGCAGCTTTTTGCAGCAGGCTGTCTCTGCCGTTTCCCTACTGTCTGTGGATTACTACTCTGGAATTTAAGCCAAAACTTGTATAACCACGAAAAGCAAGGAGGCTAGAAACTGAACTGGTGTATTGATCAATCTCCTCCATTTCAGTAGCCAGGCTATGGACAGCACTGCACCTCATTTCACCATCTTAAGTGTGGGGCTTACAGTAATCATATAACAAAATATTAAGACACTAAAAAGTTTTAAGCTCATGGGACATACACAAACCTCACACTCTTAAGATGGTACTGCACGACCTGACGACGCTCTCATTCTCTCTCTTTTTAAATTCATATTTTAAATGCATAAATATGCAATAAATAGGCAATAAACTACTTATGAGTTGACTAACTTCAATAAGAAGTCAGGGTTCTTAGCCACAACATTAAAACCATTGACATTTGAAATGAATAACATTGGCCATCTCGCTACAGTGCAATATGATTGAGCTACATGGGGCGTACCTGAAAAATTACGATCCATTCAGTGCTTTTGGCATGAGGGGGTTTACTTTGTCTGAAACAATGTTTGGGAGGGTTTTATGGGTCAAAGAACATCCACATGAATACCAGGACCCAGAGTTTCCACTAGAACATTGTACTGTAGCCATGATCAGTGTCATTCATTTCATCTGTCAGTAGTTTTAATGTTGTGGCTGATCGGTGTATATTTAGAGTATATATATCACAGAGTGGTCAAGGAAACCAAATACATTGTCATTGTATTCAAGCCCATTAACACCTTGAATACAATGTGGTCCAAGACTCAATGCAATAGAATTAATTGAGGCAATCTTCATATCTGTTCATATCTGTTATCTCGCTCCTTTTTTGTGTGAACGTTTACCCCTATTATTTTCTTTTTTTAAATATTTGTAGTCCTTATTTAGACGTGAGCTTAATTGAATTTGGCCTGTGGGTCATTAATCTTAGGGCTGTGTGGTCAGAGGCTGGAAATTGGATCTAGGTCATGTTTTTACATGTTGTAATTAAGGTCACCAGGGGCAAGAGAGGGAGAGGGAGAAAATGTAATTGAAGGATGTAGGGGCACATAAAATGGAGGAAGAAATGGAGGAATGGAGCAGTATGGAAGTGGGAGAGGTGTGTAATGCCAGGTCCAGACGGGGCAAAAGAGCTGCAATATGTTAATTCTCGCGTGAGCAGTAGCCTGGTTGTGCACACCAGAGGCACTTTTCTGCTCGTCTCTCTTGCTGTCTGCTAAATAAGTATTTAAATTACAAAACGCAATCACAAACGGCAGTGATAATATTTCCAATAAATAAAGTGGATGGGCAGATTTTATATTTTATTATGTGGGGAGAAAAGAAATCAGGAATTGAAACACAAAATCTATGCATACATTTTTTTTTCCACATTTATGCTGGTATTTATAAAAGGAGAACTTGCAGTTTGATTGTGTGTGCCGCACACATACCTCAGACCAGGCGAACGCACATTTCTCAAGAGATAGCTCTGGGTGAAATTTTGAGGTGAACACGAAATATAAGGTGAGAGAGGCAACCTCGTGTGTTAAGGTTGTTTTTCAATTTTATTCATTGTCTACACCATCTTCTGTAAAATGCCACTCAGAGGTTAATTTATAAACTTAATTTGAAATTATTAATGCATAACAAATTTTATCAATCTTTTATTTATGATGGAGCCATTGCTTCCCATCTAATGATCTTTTCATTTGATCCTGAATTGCAAACCACTTTGTCTGTTTCAATATGAGCTCTATAGATTTAATATTAATCATCTTTCTGTCATTTGTCATCAAGATCCTATTGATTACCTTTAAATCCTTTCATGGTCTGGCTCTGCTCTACATCTGAGAACTTTTAACGCCTTACTCTGCTGCAAGACCCCTCCGATTTGAAAATAAAATGTTGTTAAAAGTTCTGCGGTCAAGGCTTAAAACAAAGGGAGATCATGCTTTCACTGTTTTAGCTCCAACACTGTGGAACAAACTTCACAAACAAACTTTAATAATGGTACAGCAATGGTTTACAGGCATATATGAAGAAATAGCACAGGCGCTTTATGAGCCAGTGTTTTACATAAGCAAGGATAAGAAAACGTTACAGTCCACAATCATCTAATCCAACAACCCAGTGAACCACCTGGGAAGCCGGATTCCCGCTCCTCGCATTCCGATATTCACTCGGTTAACAGCACTAATTCCAGAAAATGAGTTTACAAGGAAAAGAAAAGCAGACAACTTGGGTAAACAAAGAAGGTGTGTAGTTAGAGGGGAGGGGGTGGGTCAGCTACACATCTCTGGCTTGCTCTTTTAGCAAACTGGGTTAGTTTAGCTGGCTCTCTTCCTGGGCATATCGCACAGACTGTGGTGGCGTTTGGTCTAGCTGGGTGGTCGTATCATGTAGTGGGCAGTGGTTGCTGGATTTCTTCCATTTAAAAAAAAAATCTGCTTGAAGCTCTTTGTTACCAATAGAATATCGGTAATATTGTTACATTTCCTACGCCAATTATCAATTGACAAAGATACTGACAGACTGCAAGGAGAGCACCTAGCAGCCTGTGTCTTCATGGGGGGGGGGGGGGGGGGGGGGGGGGGGGGGGGGGGG
>JBBPCS010000878.1:10102172-10116649 GCA_037974645.1 Hollardia meadi | reverse complement strand
AACAAAAAGTGCTTAACACAATACCCCCCCCCCCCCCCACACACACACACACACACACACACACACACACACACAGAGTTTCTACAATCATTTATGGATAATTATGGAATCGGAAATGAAGCTTTTGCATGTACTACCCATTTGCACCATGATTAAGATTCATAAAACAGAATGTACAGCTTTATAAATCTGACGGAAATAATGTATATGCAAATTTCTGTCTTTGTGTGTACGCACCATTTTAGTTGTGACTCTAGAGTCTTATGCTTCTGTTGAGATGTGCAGTAAAAGCAAATATAGAGCAATTGCAGCTATGAAATAATAGGAACTGAGGAAGGAAGAGGAAGAAGTCTCAAGGAAGAGAAAGAGAAGAGAGAAATGGTACATTCACATAAATAAGATGACGGTAACATATTTTCTCTGGGTATCAGCTGACCAAAAACGTTTTGCTCTTACAAGCAAGGGCCAATGATTACAAAGGCTTTCAAATGTGAGAGAAATAGAACTCCTCTTTTTTTGCTTAGACCCTTCTGTCCATATGTTTCCAACTTATTCTTGTCATCTTTTGCTTTCTCTTTATCTTTCTGTGTCTCTCATTCTCTGTTCTTGTCTGCTCCCCAGAGAGACAAAATAAGGCGGTGAGAGGAAACTGATGGAGACAGGGATATGTGGAAATGGAGACAGGGACAGGGAAGGAGGGGGAATAGAGAGATGAGGCCCATCAGGAGATGAGTGTAACGTGAGTAGAATGATAATGACCAGTGAGCCCTTTCCGCTGCTCAGTCTCTGTAGTGTCACAGGGAAAAATCCGCAGAGCACGCATGTAGTGCAACATCTAATCTAGTCCCAACCTATATATTGCCTCTATATTCTCCTACTCAGTTCAACATTACAGACGGCACCATAAAACCCTTGAGGGACCAAGAACTCCAACAATTACCACAGGGAGCATCAAAGAGACCGCACACTCATAGAATTAATCATTTCCTTCTATGACACACATATACTCATGCACACTTATTGAGATGAAACAGTCTTGCTTCATATCTTATTTCTACAGTCTTAGCATTGTTCGACTGCATAACGCTCATGAATACTCGCTCTGTGATGAAAGCATTTCAGATGATGAGTTTAGAGAGCCAAGAGTTAAAACCACGCTCTAGTACCACTCTCCCTCTAATGTTCTCAAAGAATTTAAATGTAGACTGCAGCAAAATTGAAAGCTGAATAAGTAAATTTTAGGCTGCATATTTAATAGTCTTTTCAAGAAAAAAAAAGAAGCTATGGCTGGCTGGCTAGAATGAAATGTAATGAACAAAAAATAATCACTCCCTTTTTCACAGTTTCACTCCCTCTGTCCTGGGGAAGATGATATTTGTGCATTCAGTAAATAAAAAGAAGAGAGCTAATCTCTTTGGTGGGAGAAGACGACGGACTAATGAAACATGTTGACACATGTATTAGAGGCTCCTATAATTGAATAAGGGGATTTGGGAGAACATTATTAAGATATGTGGGGATTTAAAATGGTACAGAACAGAGGCAAGGCCGACAAACCAGCACCCAGAAACGTCTTCTTCAAGTTGTCTTGGCGAAAAGAGTTTCAGTCCTGCTTTTGTATGTCCACATTTTATGGTTATGTTCTATTAACCTAGAATATGTATATATATATATATTTGTAAGCCACAGCTGGTATTTCTAATTCAATTAAATTTACTAGAAAGCCACATTTGGCTCCTTCCAGTTTGATGGTTTTATTGATGACTTTGACCTGTTCCTGCAACCATAAAATCACAGCTGAAGAATGTACTGTATGTGTAGCAAAAGCACCTATCCAAACAAAAACATAAACCAAATGTGCAAAGCAAGCTGAAAGTTCCTACCCAGTAAGTTAAGCAATGCGTTCAATAGAAAATTGGTAGTTTGAGCTGATGGTGAAGGTACTGTAGAGGAGCAGTCAAAGTATGACCAAAATAAAAGAATATGCTATGCGAAAAATTCATTATTCAGTATTAAAGATAGAGATGCCCAATATCTTTGTTTTTCCAACTGTTAGACACACTTCCTGCCTAGAATATGAGTATGAAATTAGAATACTGATATCAGCGCATTGAAGCACAGTAGAGTCTTGATTGTGCAGTGGAGGAATCCTTGCCTACCATGTGGGAGGTCTAACCTAAATTCCCCGAACAACAATAATAATGTTGCGAAAGGACAATGACAAAACATTTTAACCTCCAATGACCAAATATTGTGTCAGGCAAGGATAATGGACAGTTTTTTTCTGCCTATTGGATGTCACAACATTAGATATGTTCTCTTCTCTTTGGCATGCATTCATATAAACTGTTTAGTGTGCAGTAATGGTTCAGTAATGGTTCAAAGTGCCCCACAATATTTCTATGCCATTCACACACACTCACAAACCCCACACTCACATACTAGAGCTTTACGGGCTAAGCAACTAGCATGCTACAGCTGATGGACAACAACCGCTGCCAAAACTTTCTAGGTAAAACTTGAGTTCCAGAATTCCTGTTCCTCTTGTGCATGTATGACATGAATAGACTACTTAGATAGTGATTGTTAATTGTTTGGGTCACAGGACGTAACAACCAAAGAAGTCTCCTGCTGAACCAGATGTGCTGTACCGAAAGGTTTGGGACAAATACACGTACCATTACACCTCTAGTTAGGAGTTAATTGATGTCACACATAGTCACAAGAAGGAAGATCACACTTCCAAATGCTGACATGTTCCAGCCATAAATGAGGTGAGATTACAGAATGTATGACTAAAGTCTTCAGCTTGCTCATGGTGCCCTACCTGGCCTATCATGTACCACAGTTAGACTGTGCTCTGTTCTCCCCTTAGAGAGTTTCAGTCATATGTCTAATTAGTAGATTTTCACACTCTTGGAAACCTTGCTTCCCGCTCACCTCCTTTAAACCCCCACTGCATGTCATTTAAATAATTAGATATACTAAAGATGGGAAGTATCAGCTTCATGACTTACAGGACAGTAGATGTAGACTTAATGGCTAATGAATGTCCATAACTGACCTTATGTTGTGAACTGTGCTGTTACTTGCCAACAGCATTGAGGACAAAATTAATTTACATTAAAATTCAGTCAAACAACTGTGTGAATTTACATTTAAATCTAATAATTGAAACACAGTAGGTTACCATTGATTTGTACGGATTAACAGACTGGTAAAGATTAGTTAAACAAAGATTTAACAAGGGAATCACAAATCCAACAAATATGTGTTGAAAGGCTTACTGCAACAGCAAGGAACAAAACATTTTAATGAATGGCAAGGTTAAATTATTATAAACCCATAAGGATTGCTTCCTATATTCTTAACAAAACAGAAAAAAAACTATGACAAACATTTTAATAATAAAATGAGTATGTGGATTGTATTTTAATAAAATTGCATGATTTAGAGGTTTATATTAATTTGTTTGATATTAATAAAATCTGAAAAAAGGGTAATATTTGTAAAACACTAGAGTTAATATGCAAATGCATTCTAAGAGCTCTAAGAACAATGGCAAACCTCTCTAAGTAGGAAGTGAAATATCTCAGCAGGTTGCAGGTCATAACCTTTCCCAGCTGAAGCTGTTTCTTTCTTTTTTTTTTGTCCTATCCAAATGTTTTACAAATGACTCACCTTGTCCTCGAAATGACTCCTTTCGTGTGACTGATCAAAGCTACCTATCTTATCTCCTAATGGGCTTAATTGGGCAGATGATTTGTGTAGTGAAATGTTTGAACATATTACTGAGGCTTGGTGCACCAAAATGATTCCCATTTGTTAAGATAAGAAGCTACTGCCAACTGTCTGAAGTGCTTTCAGTGCAATTGCTTTGGACTTTCTGCATCAAGATGAACTGTTGAATAGGCCAGACAGCAAAGTCCCGTACCGAGGTTACTGGGAATTCACAGGTTTTCATTTTAAAACGGTGTTAACAAATCATTATCTGGTTTTAATACTATCTTAAATTACAGTGCTTTTTGTCACAGGTACAGTGACCTATTATTATCTTATTTTGAATGACCAAAGTCAACTTTTGAATAACATAGTTCCTGTAAAGAAGGCATAAACTTTTTTTCTTGCAATCAGAAAGGAAAGTCAATGAAGGGTAGTCACAGCCTCTCCAAATTAAATATTTTACACCATGTAAAATACTCCACCTCAATTTTGCCCCTTGCCAATTTTGAGAATTCACAGGGCAGTGGGTGGTTTTGTGCTCGTTGGAGCATACACACGTAGGCAATGAGGCAAGTGAAATAACATTAGAACCCCTTGTTTGAAAGTGCAATCCATGTATCAGGATGGGGTGGGAAGGAAGAGAGGGGAGAGGAGAGGCATTTGTGTTTGCGGCTCTGATCAAGTACATAACTAATGACTGCTGCCTCAAATGTCAGCAGAGACATAGGGTTACCCTGTCGCCTTCTTAGCTGACATCAAAAAAGAAATATCAAATCACAGGACCAACAAAACAAGGGCTAATTTACTCAGCGGGCACCTGGGGACAGAGATATTATGAGGAGAGGTGGGGTGGTGAGACTGTTGAAGGGGATCTGGAAAAGGAGAGGGAAAAAAAGACATTAAAGTTGATTGAAGTTATTAGGCAGAGATCGGGTCTTCATGTTGATTGTGTGCTTTTATGTCAATTGAGAACAACAGAGATGTGTATAAATTAATCCACAACCATAGTCAGTTTCCAAGCATCTTTCATTCCTTGCATGTACTTTTAAAAGAAAAGAAAAGAAATAACAAAATAACTACTTAAGTATATATTAGTGTGCCTGTGACGTAATGCACAAACAGAATAATCTAATAGCCCTGAGGTCTTCACTTGCCGTTCTGGGCTGTTCAGGGCTGTCAAAAACAATGGGCGTTCAGTTTTGCATTACAGTAATCTCATTCCTTTAAAATAAAATCAAAAAATTGCCATTGATAGCTCATACTGACACATGAAACACGCCTCATTACACAAGTAGCTGTGCTTGTTTCACCTGCACTACTCTCAAAGTGCCTCTTTGAGAGTATAGATTTTTACAACAATGCCCTCCTGAGGAACTTTAGAGTAAAACAGTGCTCTTTCAAATACTGTATTTGTACATCAATCGTTCTCTTTGAGTTTCCCCTTTACCTCTTTATATCTGACTGCATTCTGTCTGGCTGTGTACTTAGCTATCCAGTTTGATTTCACATTGCCTTCTCAATATCCTTACTAGTATAAGCAATTATTAAGGTGGCCGAGAGAGCTCAGCACACTGCAACTTAAGAAAATACATGCAAATACAGATAAAACACTAGCAAATAAAAAACAAACAAACATATATATACTGTATCTTCATCAATCTGGCAACACATGCGCTGCAAACAGTCACATCACAACCGAATACACAAACATGTTGCAAATAGACAAATGTTCTGCAAACACACACATCACAACCAAATAGACAACGCCCTGCAAATAGACACAAAACAACACATTACAGAAAAGCGCTGCAAATACAGAAAACAACAGAAGTGTTTCCAGAAGACACTATAGTGCTGAACACAACTTAGACACTCTTGTTGCTATGGTTTTTGACTCATGTATCATCTGTTCATGTTTATGTTTTGGACTGATTTTGTGATATTGCTCAAAGTTACTGCTTCATGCATAGCAATCTTTTTTTGATGATGACAAAGGAATAGCTCACCCCACTCTAGGAAAAGAAGATTAGTGTACAGCGAGCACCCACCCAACTTCAATAACTTCATGAGTCACGAACAACAAGCGTGTCTGAGTCGTGTTCAGTCAAGTCATTTCAAACACTTCCGTTGTCTTTTTTTGAATTTGCAATTTATCTTAAGTTGCACTGTGATGGGCTCTCTCAGCCACCATAAATTGTAGCAATGGACAGTTAGAAATTGTTAATTCCCCATCTTAAATACAGAAAGCATCAGTGTAGAAGTTAATTAGTCTTGATGCCAGGTGGGCAGTTTCTTCGCATAGCCCCAAAAATCTGTTCTGTTGTGACATCAGGGCCTATATGCATAATGTGAATGCAGATATGTATGGTGTATTATAATTGTGATTGATTTTAAAGTCAACAGAAAGTTTGTGTCATCTCAGCCTGTGCTCTGAGCCTTATTAGTGTCTTTGGTCATGAGAAAGGAGAGTGTGATAGGAACAGTTTAAGGCTATAGAACATTAATCAGAAACACAAAAATGAAAATTACTAACTTTGCATGTAATCTCCCTGGCCAGCAAATTGGGAAATCATTTCTTTTCCAACTCCTATATTCTTTATAATTAATCGTCTTCTTACACTAGGCCTGTTTGAATAATAAATGGAGAATAGTTGTTCAGAGGTAAGGATTCCTACAGCTTAAATCTTTATCAAGGCTCATCAATAATAATTTCCTATTAATTCACTAAAAGAGAGAAACCAGATTATGGTGGTTTTTGAAGGCAATGCAAGGGAACACGCAAACATTTTTGGGGATGTAACATTAAATTTATCGGAGAAAGTCATAATGAATCACTGTTCTCAGTGATTCATTTTGTTTTTACCTGACACTGCAATGGAAGCCAATGTTCATCACTAGAGTTTAAACAAAAGAAACAAACCACCAATATCATAACAGGTAGACACACGTCATTAAACATTAAAGGTGTATAATGAAGATGTCCAGGAAAAAAAAAATAATAATAATAATTTGATAATATATAGACGTTAAAAAAAAAAAAACCTTCTCGGCCACCATTTATGAATCACTACAAGTGTCTGGCGGTGTCTGTATCTGTGAAAACCCTGCCCTCTCTCTGTATTCTTATTTTGCTGTGTTCAAACTGTTTCAACCTTTGGGCAGTGGGTATTTAGCCTCAGCCAGTAATAGCTTAAGGTCGGGACTCTGTAAAAACATAACAGCCAGTTTACATGACCGTCTCTGTCTCTCCTCTGCTATCATGGATGTCTGTCTGTCATGGATGTATAAAAAGCTGCAAAAAGCTGCAGGTCTATTTGAACGAGGGGAGGGGCTGTGCTCCACACAGGCAGGGCTGAGGCAAACAGCAGACAGAATGTAGCCTACACTTCAGATGCATTCTTACAAAATCCAAATGGATGTGCAGAGGTGTGAGCATGCTTTTTTGTGCTTTAGAATCTAACCACCATAAAACAATCAGAAAATGTTTTATTTCTCTGACTCAGTGCTTTATTCTTGGTGACACTGCACCCTCTCCTTCATTCACTCTCTAGCGCACTCGAACACCACTGCTCTCTCTCTCTCTCTCATTCTGAACCGTGGAGCTGCGGAGGAGGAGCCATCTTTGAATGGTGTGTTTACTAATAGCAATGACAAACCCTGATATAGAATGCCTTTAATATGTGCAGAAAGCAAATTACTACTTAGTAAAAAAATAAGCTGAAATATACTTTAAGTACTGATTAAAAAAAAAAAAAAAACTTTCTGCATACAATTCAGCCGTTAGAGTCCTATGAGTTAATTGGGAAATTTTCTAACCAATGTTACTTTGTATTTATGATAGTTCTTGAAAGAGAATGATCAACTTAAGTAGTGCTATGGTACTGCACTGGGGGAATTTCAAATTGAACAGGTTTAACAGATGTAGCTGAAATTATTTTGAGCTTTTAGAAGATCACATTATGTGTCCATCAGAGGTAAATATTCAGTTGAACTCCGTCGCGAAACATCAGATGAATGGATTTAGATGTGAACCCATATCCTTTTACAAAAATCAGTTGCCATGGTGATGAGCATTTTGCTTCTTTGTGCTGTACGCAATTTAAGGAGATTTGAGCCATTGCCTTTTCTACATAATTCCTGCCCTGCATCCACTTGTTAGTTTTTCCACTTTCTGTCCTTAACAGCCCAACCCATTCCCATTTTTGCCTTCAGAATGAGTGCATCAGGCCTACATATATTAGCTTTTTCTTAGGTTTTCCTATTCTGCAAATTTGAACTTTAACATGTTTCCACAAAGAATTAGATTAATTAAATGATCAGATTCATGTCATGGGTTTACAACTTGTGAAAATGACAAAATAAACAATTTGAAAGGGTTTTCCTACATTTGCAGGTCGGACATGCTGTCGATCACATCAATTTGTATCCTGGTGGCTCACTGTAACTGTAACCAGGGATTGAAGCAGAAATATTGTAATTAGCCACAAACTCAATCAAAAATAGTGAAAAGAAGGAAAGTGACACAAATTGAGTGACAAAGTGAGCAAACACAGGTAGCAGATATGCAGATTGTGCTGAAGGGATGGTTTTATACATTTCCATCCAGTACTAAAACATGTTTCCAGTCCTCACTGAGTGAATATTAAAAAAACCACCATCACCATCATTCATAAGTCAGCTGTACCCAATCACTTTGACCCAGCCAATTAATTGGTAGATTAATCAACTTATACTAATATTAAGTGAATAATTTAATCAAGCAGTATAGTGCTTTGCAACAGTAACCACAGACCATTAACTCGGGTAGGGCATTACAGCATTAGTCCAATCACATCTAACTGAACAAGCACACTAATCATAAAGGAACAGAGCGTAGACCTCGACAGCAAGCCACTCCAGTATTTACAATGTACCTTTCTTAACCCCTCACAAAGCAGCAAAGCATACTTACGTATTGCTGCTATGTTAGATCCAGGAGAGCCTTTAAAGTGCCCTTTGTCGTCGTTACTTTTTGCCCTATGTATAGAAAAATCACAGTTCCAAATCCTTTGTTTTTCCTTTTAATTACATCATCATCATACTCATCCATTCCTTCCTCCATTCAGTCTGTAGCAGGAATCCCACAAATTACTGTTTTTCCAAAGTCAGGTACTTTTCGTAACTAGTTTAAAATGAGCAGGAAGACATTGGGCTATATCCAACTGAGCAACTGATTAAGTCTTTTTATCATACAGATAATAATCCATCTACCAAAAGCATTGAAAAGGCAACACGCAGATTTCGAGGCATGTCAATTATCTTAGAACATGTAATAAGATGCCATCACAGTGAACAGGGATAGACTGTAAAAGTATTTGACAGTAATTTTTGATGTGTACATTTTATGCAGTGCACTTTGCCTCCAGTAATTATAGAGTAATTATATCTGCTTACAATTGTTTTGTTGTATACTAAAAAACGTTCCCTACTAAAATACTGTTTTCTCTATTTTATCATAATACAAATGTCCGCTTGGATGAAAACAATACCTTACAAGATGAGATTGACATTTTAATGCCAAAGTGTGGATGGCATGAATCAGAAGATATTTTTTGGTTTTGCTAATTTTATCATTTATCTTTGTATATAATCTCAATTTTCTCAGAAAGCAAAAATATTTCAAGTTGTATCTAGTGTTTAGCATCCACATTTCGCTCTTGACTGATGTGCTTCTACAGTTGCAATGGCAGATTGAAATTACACATTGTTCTTGTGGGAGCTTTTTAATGTCAAAACGGGGAGCACTTCAGCTTTTGCAAGGAAAAACAAAGCATTCAATGAAATCAGCGATCAAATGTGGATGTTCTTTTCGGTGACAGCTTTGAGACATAAAGAGTAGCTCAGTACAGAAAAAAAGAAGCAACAAGCAGACCTCAGCTATGCAGGCTGACACTTCATCAACTAAAAACCGAGGAAAGTCACTCTTTTGCAAGCCAAGAAAATAGCGTTTTCAGTAATTACGGAGGCATTTGGTTAAGGTTTCAGTTTTATAAGCATGCAGCATCTAGTTTTAAGGTGTGTTTGCCCTGCCCATGTGAATGTGTATGTTTGTATGTAAGCATTTGTTTGTTTGTATACTGTCAAGGAGCACTTGAACCAGAGGAGAGGTATAGACTGAGGGTAGCAGAAGGGGATTTGGTGAATTACCAGGCTGCAGCCTCAGCATCCAGTCCAGAGGATTAGAGCAAGGACTTGGGTCCTAAAAGAGATGTGCAAACACTCTAGGAGAAGGGATCTGTGTGTGTGTGTGTGTGTGTGTTTGACAGATGAGAGAGAGACTGACAGAGGTAGCATTAAAGAGTGAATTTAAAGTTTAAAAGCTCAAGGTTTTGATGTATTCACAGTGAAAGAGGACATGTTTTAACTGGCATAAATTACTATAAAGACGTTCACCAATCAAAATAGGAATAAACTCACTGGATGTTTAAATTAGCCAATCAACAACAGCTGTGTGACGTTAACTGACAAGGGAGAAAGAGAGAAAATGCCTTGGTAACACCCCTCAAAAAAGTGAGCTTTAAGAAACAGCTGTACATCTTATCGTTGAAATGACCTAACTGTGAGCGTCCTGAGATGTTGCTGAACAGATTGATATAAAATTTGTGTGGATAAAGTAAAAAAATTTGGCCATGACAGCGAGACAAATAACTGTCTCTGTCTGCTTTCCTTCCTATGAAAATACAGTTGGATCTTATGAGGCAGTTGGCTGGAGTTGCTGTGGAATTTGCCCTTCCTGAGGCAAACTATAAGTCTGTTTTTCTACAAAAGATTATAAGAAGAGGGAGCACATTTTTTCCTACATTTTCATGTAAAATGATGTATGGGGAGTGAAATTTGTGGGAGTTAAGGCAAGTTAAAGATAAGATGTATAGATTATTTTTTAAGCTCCTCTCACTCTAAACTATGACATCACTCACTCTGGATCCGAACATTCCATGCAATACACACCCATTATAAAATCTGAAACAGAGGGAAAAATGGCCAAAACCTAAACTGCGATTGTGTAAAAAGTATAAATGATATGAAAGAGTAGACTGAAAGTCTGAAAGTCCAAACATTTGTGAACATTTTAATGTATGAATGACTGGGAAGAGGTTGAATTTGAATGGGTTTGAATGCATTTCTCATTGACTTCCATTATAATGAAGCTTCAAATAAAGTTGAATATTTTTGAAAGGTTTGAATGGGATTTGAAAGTTCAACAGAACCAAAAATGTTGAATGATTAGGGAATATTTTAAAGTTTGAATGGAGTTTGTAGCTGAAAGTATGAATGAGTAGTTAAGAATTGAAAATGCATGAAAAACCAGGATTTCTGAACATTCCGCCCATTCATTTAAATGAGTAAATTTTTGGAAAAATCACTGAATATTTCGGAAACTATGAATGATATCAAATGGATGAAAGTGACTTTGTGTTTATGCATGATGATGAACTAATCCAATGGGGGCCACTTTTACCCATACGATATCTTGCAGATTGTGGAGATGCATTTATGCCTAGAAGGCCATTGCCCCCCTCAGAGAACGTTGATGGGCATGAAGGTCCAAACCAACATCCAAGGCTGATGGCCCCCTTAGAGCATGTTGAGGAAAGAAGCACCAGTCGTTTCAGATATGACCGTGAGTGTGTCCTGTACAACACTCAGAACCAGCCTGCAGTTGGTGCTGAGGTTGTGGAACATAATTAAATCCTCAATGAAAGCCAATGAGGTTGGAGATGAGGAGGAGGTAAACAGTGAGGTCAACCAAAATCCTGGTGCTCAAGAAGAAGAGGAAAAGACACTCCCTGAAGGGTACAAGAAGAGAGCCAGGGAGGAAGAGGAAAGAAGCACCAGATGTTTCAGATATGACCATGACTATGTTTTGTGCAAATCTTAGAACCAGACTGCAGTTGGTTTTACCTTCAATTTGAGACTTTTGGGAGTTTTCCCTTTTCCTCATTGAGGGTCTAAGCTCTACTGTAGTTGGGTGTCATCTTAATCTACTGTATATGGGTTTACTCCGGGTGCTCCGGTTTCCTCCCCACAGTACAAAGCACAAATAAAGATATACATTTTTTTTTATGTGTATGTCTGTGATTTATTTTGTTTTATATGTGTCATGCATAAAATAAAATATGCCCAGCCCCAAACAGGCTTATTACTATGTCTATTTAGTATGTTAGTATAGTAATAATGTATGTGTATGTAATGATAATAATAATCATAATAAACTTTATTTGTACAGCACCTTTCATACAAGAAATGCAGCTCAAAGTGCTTTACAACAAATAAAAACAATTACAAAATTGCAAGCACCAAATGCTTCACATAAAAAACATAGAATGGACATTAAAAAGGAAAAAACTGAAAGGAAAATAAGATGGAGAGTAAAATCCTTAAGAATAGTAAAATAAGCAAAAAAGGATAAAAATGGACAGATTGAAATTAAAGCAATTGAGTAATGATAGTTAAAACAAGGTTTGTGTGTGGATGTTCATCACTGACGTTTTTAGGACAAAAATATCTATCAGGGCGCAAAGTCCATCAAGCAAACACAAGTCCCCCTATGGGCGTGACCAGCGTCAAATTCTACGGCCCTGAGTCAATTTTGTGGCCCCTGGGGCAAGAGTGTGTGTGTGAAGCATTGGTCAAACACTGGCTTCAAGCACTATACAACAACTTAGAGGTGCCATGTCATCATATCACATCCAAGCACCCTCATTGGGGTGCACAGAAAGCATTGTGTGATGTGCCAGTTGAAATAACTGCACTATAACACAACAGCACACTTATTATAGAGGACATGTGCAAAATCACAGATGTTTTGAATTTTCGCCAAAAGCCATTTTCCCTTACTGAATACTTATTAATCCAACCCTGCACTCAAATAGGGTTGAAATCGTCAGTCTTATTTTCACCTGTGAGGGCCAATCAAGCCTGCTGGCCTTTGGGGGACCAAATGACCAATGGTTCCTCAGAAAAACACTCACTAGCTATCAACCCAACCCAGTTCCTGTGTCACTGTTACCTGGCAACAGAGCTTTCTCCTACCTCTTACAGATGCAGCAGGAAAAAAAAATTAAAATTAGATAGATAGAATTAGATAAAACATTTATTTATATTGGTAGACTTTTTCAATCAAGAACATAAGTCACATTTAATATTTGTGAAGGTTAAAGATTTCACTGAAGATAGTGAAAAAAGTGGAGAGAAAATCAAACTATTAGGTATTTACCTTGGCTGATTACACTTGCCCCCTCCCACTTGTCTTTCTACTATGCGCTGCCAGTGGTGGCAGGACACTGACTATTTAACCCCTGTTAACTGCTCGGGATTCCAGTAGTGAGTGACGGATTGGGACTTTGCCTTGTGCTCTGGTGGAGCAGTGGGGCTCTGGTGGGGATGGGCTAGGGTGGGGCAGGCGGGGCACACCCTATCCCTCCTCCTCTTGGCTCTTGGGGGAGAGGAGGGAAGAAAAGTAAAAACTAAAAAAATGAATTAAATATATGTAATTCCCATGGGGGACTGACTCCCTCCTAATGGCCTGGGAGTGGTCCAGGTTAGGGAAACATATTTATGAGATTTACTGTCAGCCAGTGCCCTCCTCTGGGTCGGGGTGCAACTCAAAATGAAGATCTTGCAAAACCAATAAACTAAAAATGTAAACATAAGGGATCGGGATGGTTGCTATGCTAGCCCACGTCCCTCTCCCACCGGGGTTCCTGATTGTCTCGCTGGGGGAGCTGGGTTGGGGCCACCTATTACTTACCTTTCTGGTGGCCCAGTCTGGCCCCACCCCCTTTGCTGTATATTATTATTATTGTTTATTTAGTTAGTTAGTTAGTTAGTTAGTTAGTTAGTTAGTTTTTTCCCCCTTTCTACATATCACTGCCCATCATAATAATTACAACAACAAACTGAAAATACATATATAGTGTTGCAGGGTTCCCACCGGTCATGGACATTCTGGAATATCATGAAATTTAAAAAAATCTATTCTGGACATGCAAAGTCAGGGGATTTGTTCATTTCTTTGGGCCAAGTCATTGAATATCATGGAAGTTTGTTTTTAGCATGTTTAATTTTTAGTTGCCATTTATCAAAATGTAATATTTTCCATTCAGTATTATTCTTTATCGGTTAATTCACGCGTTTCCTGTATTGCGTGCAGTGGTTGTTGTGGTTACTTGATTTTTCAGCACCCACTTATCACTTCCTGCTCGTCAACAACTGATAATCACTTAAGTCAAGATATGCAGTCTGCTGTACCTGCTAACAAAAGCAAACATGCCAGGAAAATGTAAATTTCAAGAGCTTTTTCTACAGAATGATGACTTCAAAGACTGGGTGTTAAGAGTCGACGACAGAAAAGCAAAATGTAAAGTTTGTAAAACTACTAACGATTTATCAAATATGGGAGAGGGAGCCCTTAGCAGCCACGCAAATGGTAAGAAGCATGTTGCTAATGAAATATTGAAATAAAATTTAAAACAAATATAACATAAAACATTAGAAAGTTGAAAAGATATGGTAATCAACCTCAGTTGTTGCTTTATAGCAGAGGAGTTCATGTAATAAACTATAAATGATTGTAATACAAGAGTTTTTAATTCATACAAATCATTTTCTCCGGCCTCATGCTTACAGCCAAATCACAGCCATACTTGACAACAATGGGATTAAGGAGATACTGTAATATAATTATATTGTAGACATAAGGAAATACAAATTAT
>JBBPCS010000878.1:10065472-10095032 GCA_037974645.1 Hollardia meadi | reverse complement strand
GCCTCTTCCACTTTGTTGAGTCTTTGTCACTGAATGGCCTGTTTATTTATATTAAACTTAAATTTATGCTAAACTATATTTAACTTAAACTATATTGAAAACTTGCCTGTTCAGAACAGGATGATGCTTGGCCTCCAGTACTGCTTTTTGCAGCTTTCTTGAGAACTGCTCCTCTACATGAATTCACACTCGACATTGACTGCGCAGAGTTATCCAAATGCTAACCTTAAAAACTCAAATTAGGTAACACCTCATTAGTTGTTACTAATGCCGTTTAGAGAGGTAGGAGAGGGTTAACTCAACCCTGTCTCTACATGACTCTGTCCATAATGTATGTAATGTAGGGCTGCACCTAACAATTTGTTAATCAATTAATCTATTTCTTAGTATATCTATCTATCAGTTTATTTACTGAAGTACTTGAATTAAAACTTAAAATGGTTTTGACATGGATTTATTTCATTACTGGAGTAATATGCTCTATAAGATGAGTTTAAGCAATTTTCTCATTGCTGTTATAGTAAACCGAAAATATAAAGCCTATAAAGCGGTCGAATAACTGCGTTAGATGACGCATCGTGTAATGTTACCTTGCCATATTACAGCAGCGATGCAGAGATTGCTTTTAACATGGGGGCAATAAAGAAACTTTTAGAAAATTTGAGCGTGGTAACTTTGGACAGAGCGAGAAACTGATATTGATTTAGGTGGCTAAAATGTATTTTGCTGCTCTCGTTCACAGCAGTACATTTACTGCTTAGCTTCCTACACCAGTACTCGTGCTACTTCTCCAAAGTAAACTGCAGGTGTGCCGACTGCCGTCAACTAGGCTATAAGCTTTGTTTTCTCTGTCTACTTTTCTCTTTTTTAGAGCAAGCTGTTTGAAATGACTTTTCTTTGACTTAGTTCTCTGGCTTGTTTCCCGTCTCGTCTCTGTGTATCTCACTCACTGGGTTGTGTCAAGCCTTGAGGCCTTTTGATTGGTTATTCAAAGTTTTTTTAATACTGAACATGTTGCGTGTCCAAATTTCACCAAATGTAGGCACTGCACATCCTTGGGTCCTCAACCATTCACCTTCCAAGTGTGAAGTAGAGTGGACATACAGACAGACAGGAAGAAAGACAGACAGACAGACAGACAGAGCTGGTTAGGTATCTGTAGCCATCACACCACAGCAGGAACAACAAATTAAGTATTGACATTTTTACACGCGTGGATCAGCATTGAAAATTTTATAAATTATTTATTATGGCAAATATAAAATTGTAAGAGTGGTGAGAGGGGCTCTTATTTTATTTGATAAAAAAACAACAACATACAAGTAACAAAATGGCGTAAACACAGCCACTGAGTGAAGGCTCCAGCTATGTGTCTGTAGAAGGGCTGCAATATTTTTCACTATTCTTTGAATTATAGCCCAAAAATGATTTTAGATCAAATGATGTTGTAGCCTGATATGCATGGAATCAGATATCTGATATAATGATGCTGAGTTACCTTAAATTAATTTACACAGTTGTTTGAAAAGACATGCAGAGAAGAGACTAAGATGTGTAGTGACTGGCTTCTACACACAGTGACATCAACAGCTGTTGCTACTGGAACTGGAGTTTGGACTTTTACCAACAGGAAAATAAAAATGTTCTGACAGATTTGATGGAGCTCAGTACTATTCATTTTATTTATTTATTCAAAAAGATTTGACTGGATAAACTTAGAATATCTGCATTATTTGTCTGATGTGTAGAAAAGTACAGAATGTCATTCACCATTAACTGATCCTTTCACCATTACGGGATAATTAATAATCATAAATATTTAATTATGTTACATCTGGTGTGCCATGTGTGTAAAAATGCCCTAAATTTGAGACAAGCCTGTTATTTCCCATTCTGCATCATGACTTCAAGTATCTAACAATATACACCGATCAGCCATAACATTATAACCACCTGCCAAATATTGTGTAGGTCCCACTTGTGCCGCCAAAACAGCTTTGACCCGTCAAGGCATGGACTCCACAAGACCTCTGAAGATGTGCTGTGGTATCTGGCACCAAGATGTTAGCAGCAGATCCTTTAAGTTGTGAGGTGGGGCCTCCATGGATCGGACTTGTTTGTCCAGCACATCTCACAAATGCTCGATTTGATTGAGATCTGGGGAATTTGAAGGCCAAGTCAACACCTTGAACTCGTTGTTGTGTTCCTCAAACCATTCCTGAATTATTTTCGCAGTGTGGCAGGGCACATTATCCTGCTGAAAGAGGCCACTGCCATTAGGGAATACTGTTTCCATGAAGGGGTGTATTTGGTCTGCAACAATGTTTAGGCAGGTGGTACGTGTCAAAGTAAGATCAACGTGAATGACAGGACCCAAGGTTTCCTAGCAGAACATTGCCCAAAGCATCACACTGCTTCTGCCGGCGTGCCTTCTTCCCATAGTGCATCCTGGTGCCATCTCTTCTCCAGGTAAGCAAAGCACACACACCTGGCCGTAAAAGAAAACTTGATTCATCAGACCAGGCCACCTTCTTCCATTGCTCTGTGGTCCAGTTCTGATGCTCACTTGCCCATTGTAGGTGCATTCGGTGGTGGACAGGGACCAGCATGGGCACTCTGACCAGTCTGCAGCTGTGCAGCCCCATATGCAGAAAGCTGCGGTGTGTTCTGACACCTTTCTATCAGAACCAGCATTAACCTTTTCAGCAATTTGTGCTACAGTAGCTTGTGTGTGGGATTGGACAACACAAGCTTGCCTTCGCTCCCCACGCGCATCAATGAGCCTTGGGCGCCCATGACCTTGTCGCTGGTTCTGGTTGTCCTTCCTTACACCACTTTTGGTAGGTACTAACCACTGCAGACCGGGAACACCCAACAAGACCAGCAGTTTTGGAGATGCTCTGACCCAGTTGTGTAGCCATCACAATTTGGCCCTTGTCAAAGTTGCTCAGATCCTTACGCCTGCCCATTTTTCCTGCTTCCAACACATCAACTTTGAGGACAAAATGTTCACTTGCTGCATAATATATCCCACCCACTGACAGGTGCCATTGTTAGTGCTGTTGAGATAATCAATGTTATTCACGTTACCAGTAAGTGGTTATAATGTTATGGCTGGACGGTGTATATAAATAAACAGATTTTTCAGTGACGTGAACATAAGCTGTAAGATTCAGAGACTTAGTTTGTCCAGAGCAAAAAGAGGCTGAACTCAATATACAGGAAAGGAGGCGATGTCTGTGTGTGCGCCTCCACCAACTAAAGCCACACAAATTGTGAGCGAGACAGAGCTTAAAAACGGCTGTATCACTTTTAAACCAAAGCACTTATTGGTAATAAGAGCACAAATGAATGTTTTCTTTCTACATTATTTTGATACATGTAGTCTCGATTTTTGAGATTTTTTTTTTCTGTATGCTCCACACTGCAGTATAAAATTTAGGGCAGTGACTAGAATCTTCATTATCCAATCTTTGCCACCAAGCATTGGTTAACTTTATTTCATAAACATCGGTTCAGGTGGAGGATTTGCTGTTTTATCAAACGGCAGAACAAAGTCACAGCAAAGATGTGGAGTTTGAGTTAGCACCCTCAATTTTTCCTCATACTTTGATGCATTCACAGTGATCTACAAGCATTGTAGTCACGTGTCAAGGTATAGATCGGATTTTCTAAATGACAGTATAGGAAAGCAATTAGTGTAAAGGTATGTAGTTGTCTACCCTGTAATATACACAGTGATGGCATTGGCCATCTCACATTCAGACAAACACACACGCAGCACAAATCCCCCAACACAGTGGAGCACATTGTCTTCTCTTTGGCTATCCTATTATTATTCTTACTTTCCAGCATCTCTAACTTTCACAAGTCTTCTAATTAGCACCAGCTTCTGGAGAGGAAGACTGTGAAATGCACACACATACACTACATACATACAGAAAGCTTTATTTACCATTTGTCACATGGGAGACTGAGCCATATGGAAGGCTTTGGATGCCAAAAAAAACAAGATATGATAATTTAATTGTGCAGGTGTTTAACGTCGTCAGTGACTGTGAGCTTTTCTTATCTGCATGTGTAAATCCTCTACAGTCTGATTTTTCACAGCACAAGAAATAGGAAGTCACCTCATTTTGAGGTGTGAAGGGTGCAGATCTACTCATAAGACATAATCTGTATTTTCAAGGAGTCGCTCCAATGGCATCTTTATCTTTTTCAGCGTTGTGCTACAAAGGGGTGGTGGTGTTTGTGTTTGTGTTTGTGTAGCTGAAGTGTGTGTGAATTGAGTTGTACCACAGACTTGGCCTTGAATACTTATAACCCCCCCCCCATGTAGCACTCAGGAGCTAGAATTAAAGTGGATTTAAAGGAGGCGAGGGTTTGAGGAGAGCAAGGGTTTATAACTCTGATTGCCATGCCTACCACTCATAATGAGAAGCATTACAGAACTGATGTTGCGAGATTATGGTGACTTGAGAGACATGAGCAGCCTTACAGATCAGAAGAAAGCAAAAAAGAGCGAGAAGAGCAGGAGAAAGAGGAAAATCAGGGAGGTACATGAAGGGATTGAGAGAAAAGAGAGGTGATAAATGATGCAAGGGGTAGTTTGGAGGAAACGAGTAAAAGTAAAAGGATGCAACAAGAAAGACAGAAATATGAAGGCAGCTAAAACATTGGGATTATCTCAGCAATGTTTGTTTGATTAATGTCAAGTGGCTCTAAGGTGGGAGGGGCAAAAAAAAGAGGACAAGATGGTGGAGATGTGCAGATGATGGCATTGGCGAAAAGAGAGACAAGAAGAAGGAGAATAGCAGATGGGGGGACAAAAAACAGACAACAGAAACAATCAGCTTCCTGTCAGCATGTGAGAACGACAGAGAAGCTCTCAGTTATTACAGTGTTGACAGCCTCTGACAGCAATATAGCTCCATTTTACTCTGGCCCCATCACCGCCTTGAATGAATTTAAAACAGGCTAGGATGTCATGTAGAGAGCCGACAGGTGTTTGTGTCCCCGTCCCTTTAGAATTGCCAGTATTTATATCTATATATACATATACATATATATATAAATATATATATACATATACATATATATATAAATATATATATAAATATACATATACATATATATATATATATATAGATACACACACAATATATATAGGTATTTGTTAGTGACTCCTTTCTGCTGTTACCCTGTTTACAAGCACATGGGAGAAGTAAGCCATCAAGGCTTTCTGTCAGAAAGGGGTTAAAGGACTTTCTGGTAGAAAGCATGTATTATGAAGAGAGTATTATGTAGAGTCACAAATCCAGAGCCAGAGCAGGTTCTGTGGCTGACTGGGTCATATTCAGGGTTTTAACCTAGCAGACCTGGGTTTATGTTCCTTGGCTCTCTAATAATTAATTATTTTTTTCTGTCATGGTTTGGTTAAGTTAGGTTACATGTAGGAAAACATCATTGTGTTAGAAATACACCCTTTCACAACATTAAACGTGTTACAATGACCTTTCTGAAACAAAATGTCAAAGGCTAACTTCTCCCATATGCTGTGTACAATCAGGTTAAGCAGATTGGGATCCATTTTGAAAAAAAACAACAGTGTTGGATTTTGTAATATCATTCCAGTTGTAGACCAGTTTAACCAAACTTTAACCTAATTTGTCCAAAGATGTCCTCCTGTGATAAACACAGATGAGAAAAAAAATACGGAATTTGAAGGTGAGAGATGAGAAGATGCAAAGCTGAGTCTCCACCAGACTCCTTGTATGTAAAATAGGAAAAAGGACAATAAAGTGTTTCAACTACGCTGTGGTTTCTCATATGTCAGATTTCTTATTGGAGTTTTGTATGAGTCATTTTATTCACCAGTTTAATATTACTCAGAATAAATGCAGACAATCAAAACACACATTTATCCTCTTTTACATGTGCAAGAATATGTTTGAAGTTTCTCTTTATTCTCTTCCACAGTTTACTTTTTCTAGTAAACTGTACAATGCATGGAGACGGCTGTAGTTGACCTGTGCATTGCGCCCTTTAGAATAAATTCTATTCCAAGGACACTGTGCCACCCACGAGGAACCTTTGATGAATGCCTGAGGGTGGAACCAAGGACTGGTCTGAATCACAGGGACCTCTGTGACAAACAGCCTTTACTCTGTAACGTAGTTTAATGAGCATAAGAGTGGATGACCTTCCATACCACTTACACAACATCTTCATCATTGTAACTGTTGGGTCCGTGATGTGTGATTGTGAGTGTTGTTGGTGTGTGATTCTGTGTGTATTAAGGGGGGGGGGGGGGTTACAGCTGTGTAGAGACAGTCACATTTGCACCTATACAACCTGATTTTCATTGTCTTTGAGAATGCACAGTGAATTGTAATGGACATATTTCTGTGATTTCGTTCTATGGAGACTGATATTCTTACTCCCAGATATACACAATACAATTCTGTTTTGACAGTTTCTGCACAATTTGCATGACTTTTAGTGTATTGATGCACAGAGGATGGAGAGGAATATGTATAATGAGACTTCATTACTTTGTTTAATGTCAACAATGTACAGAATGTCATGGACTTGTGGTATAAGCCTAACGATTTGAATTGCTTGGTAATATAATATTTATTTATGTAATAGTTGGTGTGTATGACATTGCAGTAAAGCAAGAGGATATGTACATAATGCAGAGGTAACTGCGGGGCCATTGCCACATCTTCTGCTGGACTGACACTTGTTTGTCTCTTTTTTTATCAGACTGTTCTGATAAGTATGGATGTCACTTAATATAATGAAACATACATTTACAGTACAATGCAGCTAAATCATGTGCACTGCACATGGGTGTCGTCAGGTTATGTGTATCAAGTCTATTGCAATGCTACTCAGCATGTGATGTCATCTGACAAGTTCTAGCGACCTTTGGAGGCGACAGCAGCTTCTTTCTTTGAAAGAGACTCTGATGTTAATGTGGTCAAAATTAAATAATCAAAATATTTTTTGTTACAATATTGCAGGAAGGAGGTTAGATTCTCGACATTGTGCTGTGATTAAAGTTGCATGTAGCGCTTCATCTCATTTCATTCATCAAACATTTGTTTTTTCAGCGAAATGATGAGGCACAGTAGATGCCATTAGTGTCAGTTAGCATCACCACTGAAGCTAATTAGGCTACATTGGCCAGGATTGGACAGTTATTGTGGCTGGCAGCACCAGGCCGACAAGCTCCTGCAGAGTGGGTGGTACTGCTTGTTTTTATACTGCTTGTTTACAAAATTAAATTGGATTAATGCCTGTCTGGCTGGCTGGCTGGCTGGTCATCTATCTATGGAACAATCTTTCATGCTATTGAGCTATGTCACAGCTCCACAATATGAAGTCTCCTTAGTATACAATATTGACTTTGTTCCTATTGCTTTTAATAAATACAATAATAGAACCCTTTGAAAGAAGGATGTTCCCTGCCTAAAAGCATAAGTATAAAAGTGACACCTTACAAGCCCCATTATTATTATTATTATCATTATTATTATTATTGTTTTTCCTGTATTGTTTGGTTTCAGATAAGTCAGTCAAAATCTATTGCAATTGGTTGCGTGCCATATTTGATGTAATTGGCGAAAGGTAATGCATCATTTTGACTCCAAACACTCATCCACCTTTTGGTTTTACGTCTGCTTTGCATTCTATGTAATCACCATTCTAAACAGGTTGTAATCAGCCTGGCCAGGAAGAGAGAGCCTGAAACAGAAGCCTCTGCTCTGATTGGGAACAACAACATGTTTGCCTCCCAGGTGATGGCAGGGCCACTTTTATGGATTTCTCCTTACTCACAAGTGACAAATAGAAATACAGTAGGATGTAGGCCTGTGTTAAAGTTGCTGGAAATGTGGGGATGTTTTCCTCATCAAATTATCGACACATTTCAATAGGAGACAAAGAATGTGAATATGTAAGGGATAATGAAGAATGAACATCAAAAGCATAGAAGCTAAGAATGGAAATAATGAGCTGCAAAACAATGTGCTGCTGGTCTTAATCTCACTCATTCTCAGAGGAAATCAAACACAATGTCAGTTTTACCTTTGTCTTTTGTCATTAACGACACTTTGACAGCAACATCAAAGTATAAAATACAAATATCATGTAATGTGCTGTTACACAAGGAAAGTTGACAAATCTAAGGGAGACAACCAAAGAGAGGGTTCAAGAATTCATGAAACAGGCTTCAGTTTTATGTTTTTCCTCATGCTTTCTTTCCCAACAACTGTGCTGTAATATTTAGCGAGCACTGTGGATTTTAATGTGGGGTCTTTCAGTCTAGTCACTCTCTTGTCTCAGAGGTGGTGAGCTCATTGCCATTTCTTAGCTGGCTGTTCCTTTCAGCTGGAGGCTGTCTTTGGTTAGCGCATGTTACATTTGGGGACTCCTTTGTGTCCTCAATTGGTTTCAAAGTCAGCTGCAGGAGTATTTGTTAACCTTTGTTGGTTAGATGTAGATGTGTGGTTAAAGCAAAGGTAAAATTATATTAAAATTCAAATAATTTCAAAAAATAAATCCACTTTTTGAAGCTCTATCTCTCTACCTTACACACATGCAGGCACGCACGCACGCACGCACACACACACACACACCAAGGATATTCACTAATATTCCTTGACTATTCCCAGTATGCCGTTGAAAGCAGCAGCTCTCCATTCTCTTGGAGTTGTTTTGAGCAAGGCCACCTCAAATTGATTCTATTATTGTTGTCCACAGAAAAGCTCTCTGTGTTTGATACAGTGTTACAAACACCGTAGCTCACTGTCTAAAGGCTTTTAATTGTGTTAGGGAGTCACAGGCTTTTTTGTCCAACAGGGCTTCTGACAATAGAGCTCTGATTGTGGTTTTGGACAAACAATAGCACTGTGATTTGAGACACTCGGCCAGTGATTGCTGCCAGTGCAGACTTTCCAACTTTCTGTTCTTGTGATGGAGATAGCAGGGGAAGACGTCATCCTCCTCCTCATGAACCACTCCGGTTCAGGGTTTTGTTTGTCTGTGGGCGGGTGGCTGTTAATTTATTTTTCTTCCTTTTTACACTCTCCATGATCCTTCTTTCCAGGAAATGGCTTTGTGGACCCTTTAATTTTTGATCCAGTCATAGCCTGAAAATACTAAGTGCACAAGCTCTATACCTGGCGGTATTAATAACAGGGCTACATAGCTTGATCACACCCATTGTGATCGCTTGGGAAGTCAGCGAGACTTTATATTTATGATGAAGCACATCATCATGCTTAAAAAAAAGAAAATGTCCCTACCTTCCAAAATAACTGGTTAGCCACTGGAATTTGAGCAACAATCCGATTAACCCCCTGCAAATCATGTATACGATGCTGACTGTGCGCTACGAAGCAGTAAAATTGACATCTTTAACTAATAAAATACTAAACTATCAAATCTATCAAATGTCCACTTTGAATACTAACAATATCAGCAATATCTCACTCACTGCTCTGAAGGCTGAGTGGAAGTGGAGGTCAGACTGAAGGACAGGGGGTCTGATGGGGCTGGTAGCCGTGGCTCAGATGAAGCAGACGGATATAACACAGTGGGGACAGAGGGCTCAGTATCTGGCTATTGCCCGCCACTCTACCCTGCTTCCACCTGCAGCAGGTGGCGAGACCCGAACAGTTGACACACACTTAGCCAGACAGAGTGATAGATGACTGTTGGCCCTCTTTGTCATGATGAGAACGGGTCAGTATGAATACTCACACTCACAAACGGCATCCCATCAGGGACATTGTCCTGTCTCACACCCTACAGCTGCCCCATTGGCTCAGCGTCACTCTCCATTCAGCTTTCCCTTTTACAGACATTTTTTTTAATCTGTTCAGCTCCATGACTTGAGTCCATAACAAATACTCTTTTTTTCTCTGCTGGCCTGACCAAGTTTAGTTCTAATGTACTAATATATGTGATTATTAATGTTTTAATGATGCAAACATGGGCATTTAGTCCGATTGAACTTGTGACTAAATGGAGTCATGAGTCAAACAAGTATTTGCAAAGCCATCAGTGCACTAATTTATGCTTTGGAACCTGCATTTGCAAGTTTCTAGACTAATGAGGCTTCCCTCCAAGCTTCAGTGACATCAAAACACACTGAGAGACTGCAAGACAGATGCATTTGATGAATTTGTTCAGCTCCCTTACCCATCAACAAGCAAACAGGTAGCTTAGGCATAGACGTTTTCCCTTGCAAAGACCCCATTAAGAAAATACTGTTTTTTTGTTTGTTTTTTACGCTGTATTTATGATTTTTTTTTTCTTAATATTAGAATTCTGTTTTTAGACAGTGGCAAAAAAGAAGGCACTGCTTTGTTTAGCAGACATGATTAAAAAATACTAAACTTAATTAAATCTGGACATTAGGGCACAATGAAAAGAAGAGATTTATCATCTTCACCATCAATTAGCTGGCAGAGGGAGCTCAGGCATAAAACAAGTATGGAACTTGGCGTCTTCATGTGGATGTGATTTTTTTTATTTTTTTTTAACTTGCTAGATTGCATTTTCTTTGTGGCCTGTCAAGATTAAGGTTGACTGGTCTGCATTTAAATGCTAAAGAGATTAATAAGGTCAGCATAGATGTTTAAACTGTTTTATGTTTATGTGTAAAGAAAAAAAGTTGAATTTTTTTGATCAAGATACAACAATAATATCATGCAAAGCTTGTTTCCTTTATCCAGAACACTTTAACGTCTGACTTTTGCATGCAATTTCACCATAGGTATTCATAATGATCAGGCCTTTTATTCTCAGATCTATACTTGTGTGATCTATTTAAACCAAAACATCAATATAGAATCGCTGTCATCTGTGAAAGAAAGTGTCCCATTCAAACTGTATTCACTGTTGGTAAATGTGTACCATGTGTGCAATTGTATTACCAGTGCAGCCTTCCAATCACAGCAGCATGGATGTGAGCAAGAGAAATCATTTGTGTTTGCAACATTTTTAAATAAATGATGAAAAGCAGAGTCCCAATCTACAGGCGTCAGTCTTTCATCATGCTAGAAGACAATATGAACCATGTTTTATGGCTGGGGTTAAGTGAATAATAAAATTGCAGGTGAAAACTTGTGTGGGCGGACAGATTGATGGAGAGAAATAAGTGGATATGTAGATAAAAAGAGGACAGGAGTGGTGAGGTGGCAGGACTGCGTTGGAGGATGGCAGAGGGGTAAAGCAGCTTTCTTCTCTTGGCAGGGTTGAAGAGGATGGTAGAAGAGCAGCAAAGGGCTGCAGGTGGGCAGGAGACCATCCTCTCTGTCTGATTCAATTAACACCACATGCTTCTGCTGGGCTAAACATCAGCGTATCACTTCTGACATTGCTTTTTGTTAAAGCTTAGATTGTCCTCAGTCCTGTCTACCTCTGATATAAACAGAGGTTTTAGACACTGACTTGTAGGGCTGCAATTAGAGATTATTTCATTATCAATTAATCAGATGATTATTTTCACAATTAATTGTTTAATCTATAAAATGTCAAAAAAAAAATTGTGAAAATGCACTTTCCCAGAGCCCAAAGTAACGTCTCCAGATTGTCTGAAACAATAAATTGATTATCAAAATAGTTGGCGATTAATTTTCTTTTGATCAACTAATCAGTTTATAGCGGCAGCATTACTGACGTTTATATATATTGTATATTTACATTGACCTCTGACCTTAGATCTCTCCAGCGTATGGAGATTATTATAGATATTAAATTATTTCAGTATGTTGAAGGAAACACTGGTCATTACATCATACGAGCTGTTAAGCTTTGCCACATCACCAGAGAGTTAATAGTTTAGGAAAATTGTGGAAACCATGTCATTTTGGGTCACTTACAGTGGGAGTGATCAGTTATTTGCAATTTCAGGCCAAAAATAATGTCAAAATCCCACATCAGTCATATGGCTTTGAGGAAATATGTGACGCTGAATTCAACTGTATGAAGAAATCCATTGAAATGGGCTTTGCCCTACATTAAAATTGTGGTTAGTCCATGAGATTTATCTTACTCCCCTCCCTTTACTATCCTTTTGAATAAGGTACTTAATACCCAAATTTGCTCAAGTGAAGCTGCTTTGGGTACAGCCATAGTAAATTCAAAGCTCCGAATATGCAAAACTACGTCTGCCAAGTTAGGTTTTCTGGAGAAACACATGTAAAAAGATATGCTGTATATGAATACAGTTATCATACCCCAGCCTGCAGCAGAAACTGTTGTCAGGAATTTGGCTTTTCCTCTCTCTAAAAGTGCAATGGAAGGCCAGTAAGGCTGCCTCTAGTGTATGACACAGAATAAAAAATGTCTGAAGTGCTAATGCACGCTATATAAGGATTTCACCATGGCTGTCATTGTGTATCTGCATGGTGGGGTCCACATTGCATTGATAATGGATACAGAAATATAACTTTGGCATACAACATAGACTCTGGAATTGGATTTTGATAGGAGTAAGAATGCAGTGCTGATGACTCCCTACATCTTAAGATTTTCATAATGCCTAAAGCCACGCTCACGCACTTATCTAGCCCAGCGGAGCTCATGGAAAAAAAGGGAGTATGTTGAATAGAACATGTTGGGAGTCTCTGTTTCTTCTTTGATTTGATTAGGGTGTTCTCCATGGCTAGATTTATCCCTTGTGTTTTGGAGAGCTCTCAGGACTTACTCTGTTGATTGCATTGATGATGTATTTTTTCATAAACTTTTGCCCCTGTGCATTCATAATTTCTTTCCGGAGCAGAGAGAGGAAGAGAATAATGGTCATGCTATAGAGTTCCACTAATAGAAAACCATAATATGTTATGATTCATGTACTGCTGGGGATTTTTTTATTTTTACAGCACTTTCAGTTTTATTCATTTATTCATTCATAGAGAATAAAACATCAAAATTACAATTCTCACGCTGATAGAATTATTGATGTTTTCTGCTTCAGGAGTATCTAAGTTCCATTCCAACAATTAATATCTACCATGTATAAAGGAAAATAGCTAAAAAGAGTAACTGTCAATGTGTTGTTTAAACTATTATAAATTTAGTAGTTTTGAGATTAAAAAAAAGAGCCCTACCCCCACACTCTGTACTTGTGTCAGTATGCGTTGTAGCGAACCCTTAGTCCAGCCCAGCAGTTGGGTATTTATCTGTCTGTGGGTGTTTGTTTGTTAACCTAAACCCCTTTCTCTACAGAAATTAAGCAATGCAATACAGCAAATTTGTCTGAAAAAAAAAACTGCATTCTGATATACCTTTATGAAAACCAAACCTGTATCCATATTATTAGTCTAGTTAGTTACCCCTGTGTAGTCTCTGAAGTTGAGATCCTCTGAGTTTTGTTGGCCAACTGTGCATAAGGAAATAACATTTTGTCAGCACAAATCATTTGTCTTTGTAGAGCCACTGTTGACTACAGAAAAAAAGTCAGGGGATATAAACACTGCACATGTGTGTCGTCTGACTCTGCAGGACGTAGTCTTGAATCACAAACAACATCCAGTCTTAGACACTGCCAAATACTAGTCCTTAATCAAATTACATCCATTCTGCCTAATAAAGGCCAAGCCTGAAGCTACTGCTGTAGTCTAATTTACCTATTTAGGGGAGCAATTTATGTATATATATAGTATATATGCATGGTTGAGCATATGATGAATTGCATGCATCAGAATGCAAATTGCTGTAGTTTCAGAGCAAGTACGGTTGGTGTTTTGACCTAAAAACTGCCTTTATATAGTGCAAGTGTTTGATTAAAATAAGTGTTTAGATAGAATGTTTTTTTTTGTTGGTTTTTTTTGCTTCAAACAAAAGCAGAAAAAAGGATGCTTCTGGTATGTGTGAGCACTAATTTATGCAATCCTGCCTTTCTGTACATGTTTCTATTTTTGCAAACCTCCTCATTGCCCTTCATGTCAGCCCATGCAGCTCATTAGGGCACATCTTGACTCTCTTGACTCCGCCATTGTCATGGAAACACTAGAATAACAGTTCTCAGGGCATCTCTGCCTATTTCAGCACACTCGCCTCCTAGTAACTTTGAAATTCATGTGGAATTTGAGCGCTGGGCTTGGAATGATGTACTCCTTTGTTTGTCTTTGTCTGTGCAAGGTTGAGCAAATATGCAAAATGTACCTCCCTGTAAATGAGTCTCTGTAGGTGGCGGTCAAAATTGCCATGACCATTGTATGCCCCCAGAGCCACTTGTGTTTGCCTTGAAAGCCTAATAAAAGTTGTCTGTCTGAAGCAGTGGCCAGAGCCACTTATCTACCTGACGGGATGAGAGCAGAGTGGAGCAGCAATTTGTATGCACAGAAACACTCTGTCTGTTGCAGGGTGGGCTAACCCAGGTGATTAAGAACCCGTAGAGGCTTTAGTGTTGGGAAGAGATCATGTTTGGGCCTAGTGATCAGCACTAGCTGCCACATGACAGCATGATAAACAGGGGACTCGGCCGTTTGATTTAAATAGCCTCTCACACTCACCTTACTATCAACAGGGCCGCAGCTACTTTGAAGGATGCACTCTCAATGCCGAATGAAATACCTTGGTTAGGAAAGGCATAGTGAAGGAAAATATGATATATGGCAGGGGTCGAGGTAACCTGATGTTTTTTCGTCATTGACTAAATTCTTATAGCAGTGTCAGAAAAATCTGAAGGCCTTCCATCATTTTGACAGATTAGAATAATGAGGGAGATCTATCGTAACGTTAATTGTTTCACAGTTACACTGTTAATAACCACATGTAGACCAGCTGTACATCTCAGAGGTAATTAAAACTATGGGGGAAAAAAAAGATTCCACTCAGAGCATGTGGGCATAATCGCTGACCTCGACACCATACTGACCCGTAGGGCTGGTAGCCTATTAAATAGGCCATGTATCATTATCATTAAAAAATTAAAATTAAAATGCTAAGTAATAATAGATTATGACAGAATTTTTATGACGTTGTTGATGACAGAAATGATGGACAACAAGAAAGTGTAACACAACCTTTGATATACAGCAAGATATAAATAAAGGTTCTATTAACAGCCAATTTGCACAAGTCTTTCATTTAATCGTAACACTGTGTGTACTGGCTCAAATATCCAATAAAAGTGAATGAAGTCAACTGTCACATCAACAGTGGCAGCTTTGTGTGTCTGTCTGTGAGGTTTCTGTTCACCTTTGGTTTATAGTTTACTTTGATTTGTCTGTTTGTCAATATGCTGGCTCAGTTGTAAAAGCCTGTATTCTCAGTGTGGACGTTTTCAACCCAGTTAGCTTTTACTGCGTGACTGCCCATATCACACAGCCTGTTTACCAACCTTTCTCTTTTTTTCTTCTCACAGGCAGAGGTGATATTGGTTTTAATGATATATAGCTTTTGTTTTAAGTCACTTCAGGGCAATCCGTTCAATAACTCTAATCTGGATTTTGGGTTGAACAAAAAGACATCAGCATGAGAACAGATTTTTCTTTTAAATGAAGGCAGTCTTGTGTGCTTACAGTGATAGATATGCTTTGTGTTGGCCCTTTCAGATGTGTGTAAGTAGGCCTTATCCATGTAGCATAATTCCTTATAGGACTTGCTTTGTTGTCACAAATAGGATTCAGCGTCCACTAGACGAGCACTAATCCAGGGCAACTGTATGCAGTTTTTTGTCATATCAAGATTACAGTATATTGTTAGCTTCTCATATTAACCTCGCTTAACTTGTTTTTTTGTTTGTTTGTTTGTTTGTTTGTTTGTTTTTTTTTGGGGGGGGGGTTCTCCAGTTCAGTTAATTGGCAGAGAATAAACAGTGTGCCAGCCAGCGTATTATGATTTTAGGGCTCCTAAAATATATAATTTGCCTTTCTTTCATTGGATCAGGCATTATCAGAAAGCAGAGTGTGTACAGCTTATTATCTTGGATCAGTCTTTTGCTAACTGCCTTGCTACCTCTCCTTTTAGCACCTGATTCTAACAAACACTAATGACAATCCCCACGGATGGTTGCACAGAGATTTTAGATGTGGATAGTGAGAATGACAGAGGGCTGATGACTAGGTGATAAGAGAAACAGATGAATAAAGAAAAGTTGAGGGGGGGCATCTCAGTTGGGGGAACATAATGGATCTGAACTTAATCAGCAATCAACATTAATGTTGATGTTGCTGTGTTTATTCAAATTAATCATCAAGGACAGGGCACCCCCCTCCCCACGCCAGAGGAGCAGAGAATTTATCTCCACAGTGCCTTGCCAAGGAAATTGATGATGAATTACTCCGTTTATCTAGTCGCCCCCATTAACGAGCCTGCTGACGGCCCTGTCTCCATCCCAGAAGATGTTTTCTTTGGCTTCAGCCTATGGTAATTTGGATACAAAGAATATTTATTTTTTCAGATTAATTTTTGTTTTTTTCACCCGCTCCTCGCCCGAGTGAAAATTAAACCTGCAACAAGCATCAGTGGTAATGGCTAGGTGTGATGCTGAACCCTAATGCATTTCACTTAACATCTCACTGGTTAGATAAGTGGATGAGTAGCAGCGTAAGGAGCAGTTACACTGAAGTGAGGAAGCGAGTGTGTGCATAAATCCCAGGGTATCTTCTCTGGCAGCTGCGGGTAAACACAGATTAATGTTGTTCGACCCACACATCAGAGAGGAGTGTGCTTAGATAATCAAGACGTACTCAAGATATTGCGGTTCTGTTCATATAGATTCTTGACAAAGTTTCCCTCATATTCAGCGCTGTCACTCTGCCCCTGGTGAATAAAAAAAAATCTGCCTAAACACAAAAAGAAGCAGTAAAAGAGTTTTAGCTGGACTTAGAAGTGTCAATAAATTAAAAGCTCGATCAAGCTGATACGACAAAGTGTTTCTTTAAACTACTGTTGGCTTAACTGAACAAAGGCAAGTAATCTGGCTTAGTTCAGCAAAGATGTTTCTAGCTTGTCAGGATATAGATTGAAACTAAATGAAAAACATTGGAGATTCATTAACCACTGAGCTTCTATTAGAGATGGATGGCTGAGGATGGCAAAAAAGGGGTAGAGAAAGAAAAAGAAGCAATCAGATGAAAGGGTGAAGAAATGGTTGTAGCGGAGGAAAAATGGCTAGATATCGGAGAGCGCATTTCTTGTGTAGGCCATTCGTCATGTACAGCTGGAATGGAAAGGGGAGAATGGATGGAGGTGCAGAGGGTAGCAACGTAGGAGAGGGCGGGAGCGGGGTAGAGGCTGGGGAGTGATGAACAGTTGGCCTATCCCATCAAGGATGCCTTCTAACCTGTGCTACAAAGAGGGACATCCATCACACAGGCAGGCGGCAGTACTTTACACAACTGCACAGACGCAGAAACACACCGCTCACATGCTGGGCTCACACTCACAAAAGGGCACAGTGATCACAGCCAGGGGCTACTGTGCATCACCCGGAAAACTCTATTACACCCTCAAGTGTAGAAAGATGTTCCACTATACCATTTTAAGGTGCAGGAATGTGCTGCTTTTCATCCTCATCTTCATCAATCAGTGTGTTTTTTTGGTATTTCATATTTTTACTTAAAGGGTGTTTGATTTCCTTGTTTGTTTGCATAAAAATGTGAATTAGAACTAGAAGCTTTTCACATTTCATTACAATATTACACTTTTCTATTATAGAGGCATGCTCAAGTAAAATGTCAAAACATGATATTTTGTGTGGCAGTTTGATGGCAATAAACACATAAGCCAGCCTCTCGGATGTTCCGCCTGCATCCAGTAATCCACAGCAAACCATATTTGCCCATAATCTATCACAAAATGGGTGGTGTTTCAATATGGGTAATGTATTGACTCCTTGGAGGTTCTAAAATACAGACAATATGATAGCTCCTTCCATTTTGGACTTGCTGGTTTTCTCTGTTTCCTCAAAGGTTACCACTGTCAAGATATTTTAGAAATATTCAACAGAAGGGAATTTTTTTTATTAAACACAATATCAAATTTTATTTTGACTTTGACTACTGCTCTGATTGCAGAAGTTGAAGCAAAATTAATTTAGTTTGGTCTTATAAAGGATGGTGTGACTGAGCCACACTGTTGATAGAATAAGGAGGATGTGTTTACTAATTTATAATATACTGAACCTCACACCGTGTGTGCTTGTGTGTGTTGTGTGTTGTGTGTGCGTGTGCACACACTCAGCATGTGTTCATATCTGTGTGCACAGCATTTGATGTTTCAGTGCAAGTTTTTCACTCTCAGAGGAATCACCTATGTGTTCAATATACAGCAGGGCAAGCATTTATGTGCACAGCCCTGACACTCCTCGAGCTGTGTGTCAAATGAGCTGCGCATATGTGTCTTATGTGGAAATGTGCATTTCACACTAGCGTGTGTGTGCAAGCTGAAACCTGTTTATCTGTTTCCTTTATGACCGGCCTGTTTACAATATTGAGTGTCGCTCTCGGCTCTGCACATGTTGGTGCTAACGCTGCTCGACTGTTGACACTTAATCATGTGGGCACACTTTAGACACCCTGCTGCTGCTGCTGCAGTTATGGATTAGTCTCTTCCAGCTATTGACTGCTGGCAAAGCTGAAGGCTGGGGAGAGACTGATAAAAGACACCTAAGCGTGTGTGGCACGCCAGGGCCCCGGCTGTGGTTTTTATTGACTACCTGGCCTAATCAACACTCAGACCCGAAGGGAGAGCTTGTTAGCATCCATGTACTGCTTAGATGCCTTCATGATGTAGGAGAGTAGGTGAATGGATGGATGGGGAGGTGGGTGTGTTTGTGTAAATGCCAGTGTGTTCAGTAAGATAAAAGCAAGGGCAGGAAGGAATATTACACTCAACTAGAAATGCAAGACCATGTCGGCACACACAGACACACACAGTACATGCTTCCACTTCCATTATTAGTCTTAACACTCCCTTGCCATAACTTTACTCTCATTAGAGTGCAGTTATAATGTTTCCATTCTGACCAGACCCACATTTTGGCTTAGGCTTTCTCAATTCCACACTGGGGTCTGAATTTGATTTGATGAAATATATTGTTTTTTAAACAAAGGCAGTTGTGCACACATCTACAAAATGAGTGTTGCACTCTGGAAACATGAGATCAGTGCAATTAAAATAGAGAGCTGCCCACACAAAAATGAAAGCTGATTTGGTTGTTCTCAAGGCTGTAAAAATGCAAAAAAAGGAGTTGTGACCAGATCAGTTGGACCCTGTCAGTCAATATTTGTCAAAATTAATTAAGTTACTAATTAAGCATACCGTGGGACTGAAAAGAAACAACAACATAAAAAGCAGGGCATTATGCTGTTTGAGTACTGCCCTGTGATACCTGACAGTTTAATATGCAGTTTAATATGCTGTAATACTGATAGATTGTCCAACTAAAAAAATACTTGGAGTTCCTAAATGGGTGTCATTGAATGTACATTACTTACAAGCTCATGAAAACTTAAAGTGTTAAAATGTAATGGACTGTGTTCTTATGGAAGCCAAGGTCAATACAATGCTTATATTTTGACAGCATGTTGCATCAATATACTGGGCCCAAGCAGATTTTTGCATTTCTTTCAAGAGTGGTACCTTTGGTGCAATATAAAAAAGATGTAGAAAGGTTAATCTTGAGAACAAACCAACCAAAACCAAATTATCAAAACATAAATAAATCAAAAAAACTAAAACTTTGGCAAAGATGTTTTAATCACTTGTTGCATAGTACTGTCCATCCAGAAACTCTCTGCACCAAAGTATGTTTAAACTTAAACAGATTATTTTGGCCATAAGAAAAGTTCTACCTCCTCAGGGAAAAAGTTTCTACTGTATAACTTAAACTCCAGACTTTTTTCTTCCTTTTTCTCACCAAATCACCAAACAAAAAGAGTAGAGTACACAGAGAGTAACAAGTATTATTAAAAATGGATGAGGATATTACTTGATTTCAATATCTGATTTAGAGTTAATGCGGGAAATTAGAGTGAGGGGAGGAGAAAAGAAGTATGATTGCACCAGGGAACACCGCTGTGGTGCTCGGAGCCTTTGTTGCCATGGAGATCAGTAGGGAGGCAATTAGAAATGTGCAGATCGTGTTTGAATAGTGTATGCATAATTGATTAAAATCATCTACAGTGTGATTATGGTTGTGTTGGTGGTGATGATAAGAAATCAATACTTCATTTTGTAGTGAATATTGGTGTGAATTTGGGATGTTTTTCAGTTAGGAGAAACAGCTGGTTTTTGTGCTTTGGCTGTGTTTTGTTGCTTAGTCCATTACAGATTGGTTTGCACTAAACTGCTTTGGTTTTTAAAACAAGGTCCATATAATATTCTACTACTTTAAACATTGCCGGTTCCCTCTTTCTCTAGTTCTCAGCATTGTTTTGAGTAGATAAATATTGTTCTCGCTAACTTAATGTCAGTCCACCAGCATTCCATGGGGCCTGCTCTATTTTTATGGTCTCGGAACGATGGGAACCTTATTCATGGTTCTCAGTTTTGGTGCTGTTTCGGTGTGAGTTTTTGGACCTTCATCTGCACAGCAGCCTGCTCTGGAGAGTGTTTTTTAGCTGCACAGCCAGCACTAGGCACACTATGAGAATGTGATAAAAAATAAAAATCTCTTTTCATGTCTGTGTTTCCATATGTTTTGTTTGGGGATTACTTGAATGCATTATGCTATGTTTCTTTGATCAAAACAAGTCAGTCAATGATCAGGCGTATAACCAATAATAATATGCATTAAAATGTGCTGTACACAGCAGAAATATAGGCATCATTACTGAATAATTATTTTGCAACATCAGTGACACACTGAAATCCAACAACTTGCTGAAAGTATGTAGGTGTGAATGCAGCAACAAAGTATGTAAAAATATGTAATCATAGAATCATAGAATCATGTAATAAGTTTTTATCTACAGGATTTGGTTGTGATGAAACATCGACATATTCATGTGTCGATGTTTCATCGTATGTTTCATGTGCAAAACATACATTTACAGTAAATGGCCCAGGTTTTTACAAGTTGGACTTAATGTCACCCATGGATTGGTACATTTGAGTCAGGTGTTGTTACCTTCTTTAATGAAAGACTTCCCTGTTTCCGCTCTTTGTCAAACCAGAGATTTCTAAAAAAACAAACAGTCGACTGTCACAGTTTGAAGGGACTGTCACACTGTGTTTAGACAGAACTTTTGCACTCCGTGCAGCAAATCCTGCTCTATTGTCAAGATTTTATAAATGCAAAATGCACATTAATTTATCTTCGTCATATTGAAAATGTATTTTGTGTGGTTTTTGTGTATTTTTAGAAATCATTTCATTTGTTTTGTGCTGCGGTGGCACATTAAAGAGAACTGAATTCACACAGTTAATTATACAAATCAAAATGAAGTTAAACATTAATTGGAGCTGTTCTTTGATCTTTGATTATATCATTTTTAATGTGGGAATTTTCAAACCCTCTCAGCCTTTGCACTGTCCATGGTGCTGAAAGCACTACCCTATTTGGTGTGTCCCAGTTTGACAAAGGACCTTTTTTTGTACATTTGACACTAACTGATGATTTTGTGGTACACTGTGCCATTAGGAGTAATTACCAGTAGGTGTGGTAGGCGAGAGGCTGCCCTTCATGTTTAAATCACATCCTTATTTCCCAGCAGTCCACCTGGCACATGTGACATCATGTTATCATGGTTAGAACATTTCTCCATTGTGAATCTACCACCAAATTTTGGTGGTTTGGACATGTAGTTACTGTGTTGCTGGAGAGCATTTGATATTAATTAAAAAGCCAGGACAGAAGCTGAGTGGAAGTGCAGAAATGATTTGACTGTAGAGCTTTGGGAGAATCCAGCAGCTGGGTCTCTACAGAGGATATGACTACACAAGCTTCAAGCATGTGTCATAGGTCATACAGACAGCTGTGTGCTGATGACCATCAATGACACAATAAAGTCAAGTTCATGGCATGCCGCCACAATAAATGGGGAAAAAAAGAAAAAATAGAGAAATATTAATATAGGAGCAAAGCAAGACTTTGCAGTGTTCCTCCACTATTTTTATTCTTCTCTTTCTGTCAACTAACCTTGAAGTTCAGTCTTTAGCTCTAAAGGAAGTGCATCTCTTACAACCTTTGCAGGTATCTGTTACTTTTCTCTTTTTCTCTATCTTTCGCCATCCTGCATTGTTTTATGACTGTGTTATAGCCTGCCTTCCAGTCAAGACCCTGTCTCCATGGTGATGAGGTGTCCATCCCACTGCCTGGCATCGGCACTCCAGAGATTTGCTGTTTGTTGGGCTTGGCGCCAAGCCTGCCTCTTAGCAGGTGCCAATGTGTCACACACTGAAAAACTGTTAAATCCATGACTGACACACAGCAGTGTTTCCAGCTTTGTAGAGAATTTTACACCTAACTTTTGAATGTATAGTCTTTATAATATAGAAACATAGCAATAATGTTCTTAAAGGACTACATGTATTTCCATGTCATTTTTAGTGCCTTTCTTTCTTGCCCGCACTTTTAGCCCCCTTTCTATTTAGTTATGCTAGGATCCAAGGATAGATATTTATGTATTGGCTTGCCCAAAAGAGATGCAAAACCCTTTATCAGGCATTTGATGCTGTTATGTTTGTAACACAAGTTTGAAAGTCTCATTTTAAATGTTGTGTTAGACAATTTATGTCTAACTCATACTTCTATCCAGTCCTTTCAGTTAATAGGTTAATTGGATTATGAGTCTTGCTCAAAGACACATTGTGAAGGACACTTTGCAGTTGGATGTAATATGATGCTTATTATTATCTCTGTGTGACACACAGGTACAGAAATTATCAATTATTATTAATGACCTTAGATCTTAAGTTTTTATACTCAAAGTTGTTGCCCTCTGATGTCTTTGGGATCATTTCATTCAGAGCTCTGTGACTTGCAAAAAAATTGAACGTCCCTGCCTTATTTATTTGTATTACTGCATTTCTCTATCTTTCTTGATTATGGCAAACTCAATCAGAGTATATTGGTATCCATTCTATCTTTGTTGTTGCAGAATAATATACACTTTGAGATATAAATAGTTTGATGGAACAAAACAGTAGAGAGTGTGTAGGAGGCTAGAAGGTGTGGCCATTTAACAAAGTGATTTTATATAAGGTCATGATACAAAGAGTTGTGCACTCCAAGGTAAGCTGTGTGAAAAGGGATACAGAAATAGAATATCACATGTAGTTTAGCCACGGTTGCATGCATATGAGTTGTGTTCAACTGAATGAATTTGGGACGTGATTCTTTGTACCAATTTAACCTAAGAACTTTTCGTATAGTTACTTTGTCAGATCCTGTTAAGCACATATTCTAATTCATTTACACTTATTCAATTATTTTTTAAATAATGAATTACACGTTCTCTCATTCTGACTATAGCTGAGGTTGATCTGAAATGCCTCCAGTAAATAGCTCATTTTACAACATCGATCTAATGTGACACACAACAACACAGAGGCAGTGTAATGAAGGCAATATAAAGTCTATATCCCGTGTCTTTTCTTTCTGTCATGAATGCCTCCCTAATAGGAATATAACAACATCTAAACACAATGGCAGCATTGACACAGATTTTCCACCACACTGTAGATAAAAGGATGTGCTTGATATTGACTGCATGACAATCATATTCACATCCTCATTAACACAGAAAGAATGGCTTTGTGTGTACAGTGTAACAGTGTAATTCTTCCTTTGAAATGGAGGAAGGCACTTCAGCTGTTTGTTTTTCCTCATCAGTCCATCTCCAGGGTCTCACCTGTCTTACTGTTACTTTCTCTGCAAGCAGCCATGTATGTGTATGGCATGCCACTACTGCATCATATTTGCTTCAGTACTAACATGCATATTTAACTTAATGCTGGCATAGTGTGGCACGCGTTCTCATCCCAGCTTGTCACATACCAACATTTTGTCATGCGCCCTTCGCGCCATATCCAGATGCCAGACAACATGCTAAGCCTTCCCTAATGCACAACGGGGCCTTTAGATTCTGTGGCCGATGCACTAAGCCTGTCCTTTAGCATTCCAAAGCCCAAAGGCTCGCGCCCTGTACATCTTATCCTGACACACAAGGTCTACGTTACTTTGGTTAAGTTTAGGCACAAAACAAAGGTGATGTTTGGTTAAGTTTAGGCACAAAACCTACTTGGTTAGGTTCAGGAAATGACTGGTGACGGTTGGTTTCACATGGGGTGTGAACTCCGGTCTCCTGGGTGAAAGTCGTGTGTAACCCCAATGGTACCTTGTGCGTCTGGATAGGACACGAAGAGCAGTGATAAAGCGTTGATATCTGACAAGATGGGCATGAGAACGAGCTGTTGTGTGAGCGTTCAGCTTTATAGGTTAGTGTATATTGAAAATAAACATTAGTTTTAGCTCAAACACACATAAAGTTGGGGCAATGTTGAGTTTCCATAATATTTCGTACACATTTAGAATTTTAACAAAAAATACACATACACAAGTCAAATTAAACTGAATCCAATGTATATTTAGGAATTTAAGATCCTGAAATCATCAGGGGAAACATGGCGTTGCTGTATGTCTAGTCGGTTGTGACAGTATGTGACAGTATGAAAGGTATGGGATAATGGCGCCTCTGTTGACATGAAAATTGGATTTGATCCTGTAATAGCAGATTATGAGGTTGGATTGCATACAATAGCTGAATGTATTTTTTTTGTTACAAAATAGCGATTGTTACCAAAGGGTTGAAATGCCTTCCTCCATCACCAATGGAGCAGCATGATGAGCTATTGTCATAGTTATTTATGCTGTCAAAACATGGTACTGGAGTCCAAACCTTAATGTCCCAATGCACTCTATTGTTGTTCAGCTACAATAAACAACCACAGTTTTGTATGGGCTGAATAAATAAATATTAACGGATGGATGCATTACAGGAAGTTTAAAAAAAATCACATTTTATCTTTGACAAAGATATCAATCAATATCATAATTATTTTAATCAACATTGTCTTGATAACCACTGTTCTAATCCTCACCATCATATTCATTATTCAAATATCATGCCATGATGGCTATCATTCATATAATTAAGTTCTTTTACTCTCATTATTACCTTCTCAACATTTATTATCAGCATCAATAATATCATCACTGAAAACATACACAATAGTGTAGCAGCATATCAATCTACAATCTACACCCATAATGCTAGATGCCACCAAGTCCTACTTGACCTTTAGGTATGGTGTGTATTCACACTCAAAAAGAGACAAAGGTGGTATATAAAAGGTCAGCAGGAATACTGAAATCTGCTGCATTTTTGAGAGTTCTCTAAAACAGTACTGTCCAGAATTTCACGAAGGTCAAAGAGAAGGAAGTCATATCTGCACGATTAACATACTATAGGTTGTATAATGGTATGAGACAGCTCTGTTAAAAAACATCTAAAAATAATTTTGCTTTTTCTTTGAAGTTAATTCAGTCGTGACATTTCAAAGCTAGTTGACATCAGTCAGAACAGGTCTTTTCACTATGTGCTGTTCTTACAAAACGGTGAAGTACATTGAATATATCTGTATGTTTCTTAGAATTATGAGCAAGATTTGGGATTTGTTTCCCCCTTTTTAAATACCTTTTTTCATCAGTTTAAATTGCTACAAACAAAAGTGTGCTTTCATCTTGAGGAAGGGAGGATGGAAATTTCATTCATACTGTTAATAAAAATACGTATTGCATATATGTGTGCAGCCTGTGTGTGATTATGTTTATGTATACCTGCGTGCTATATAGTATACAGTATATAGATTATGTATACATACGCACATATAAACTTACCTTGACGTTGTTATCCCCCACCAGCACATTAACAGCTCCAACTGTGATCTGTTCTCCCTCTCTATCTGTCTCTCTGTCTTTCTCTCTCTTTCCCTCTCCCTCTCTCTCTCTCTCTCTCTCTCTCTCTCTCTCTCTGTCTCTATCTCTCCCTCTCTGCCTGCCTATCTCTCTCTCTCTCTCTTTCTCTCTCTATCTCTCTATGAGCAATAAGTCGTCTAAGCGCCTCATTATGCATGTTGCAGCTCTACACGCTCCATATTGTGACATGCTCAGATTTATAATGGTTAAAGATAGTTTGTATGGAGGTTGGTGTATTGTGGGTGGATAGTGATATCGCTGTTGGGGGGGCTGGAGATGGGGGGTGTCCTCCATAAATCAAGTGTGTCAAATTACAAGATTGTGTACATGATTAGCATCTGCATAATTAGAGGAGTTCATTAGCCTCCTTTATTAGCTGTGATTGGGCTTTCCGGATGCCATGTCGGAAAAGCTTAGAGTTTGGGTGCATATTTGTTTATTAAGGTGATGGATCTGGCAACTGCATCTCAAGGGTGCAGTTGTGTGTGTGTCTCTTGTGGTTCTTGGTGTTAGCGCAGTGAGGTATTTAAGCATTTGTGTTTAATAAAGAGAGTGTGAATGCATGCACAGGAACAAAAACAACTGTATGAAGAGGTGTGAGTGCATACAAACACACTTTAACATGTCAGCATGCGCATACATACTTGATGGTGTGTTGTTCATCACCCCATAACACACATACAATTCATATGTTCCTTCCCCCAATGTACACACACACACTTTGGTGAAACATCTGCTCAGTTCGGAGTTCGTACTTACCTGCCCAGCATGCCAGCTCAATCCGCTGTTGCTAAATCCATTTAGTCCATACTGCCGTGCCGTGTCTCTTTTTCAGTGTGTGCATGTGTTTGGTTTTTCCTTGTACACAATTATGCTTTGAAATCCTTCTCAGAGGGTCAGTGTCTCTAAAATCTCCCCTGGGATCATGAAGGATTTTCCTTGCACTCTTCAGCAAAGACTTCACATCTATTTTATTCTCTTTCAACTCGTTTGCGCTTCCTCTGCCAAATTGCTACCGCATGTTGAACTTGAATTTGAAATGTGTGTTACTTTTTAATAATTAAACTTGCAGACTTAATTATTTTTTAGATATTATGTAGCATGTGGAGTATTAAACCTTCACCCTTTCTCACTTCACCTCATGTTTAGTTTGATTTCATCAAACTATTGAATATATGAATATTTATCATTGATAACACATAGATAACATTTTTATTGCAATTTCCAGGCAATTTTTACTGCAGTACTCTTTGCATGTGTCCCTGATTTCCTATTTCATTAACATGGATCTAAAACTAATTAGTATAATTTACAGTCCAGCTTCAGTGAATAGTCAAGTCAAATCCATCTTTGCAACCCACAGGGACACACTAGGGTTCTGTGGGTTTAGAAATCCACACAAACCCAAAACAAAAAAAAGAAAGAAAATGTGTCTGAAGTTTTTATTATTTATATCTGAAGATGAACCTTTTTTGTGTTTTATTGCATGCTGGGACATTGTATTTTGAGTAACTCTGACAGTACCATGTTTGCAAATTATAAGTATTTTGGTTTGTGTCTGGAAAAAAAAGTCATGTTCACTGTCTCAATGTAGAAAAATGGTACGCGCACGCGCGCACACACAAACACACACACACACGTCTCTGCTAGTATCTGCCTGTCCCATCCCAGTGGTATCGAGGTGCTATCTCTCTCTAACCTGTCACGGTTGTCAGGTGCTGATGGATGGCAAACAGATAGGGTGAAGAGAGAGACAGGAGCACCAGGACATAAACAATGCTTCCTTCTGCATCTTGCCCTTGCTCTGTCTCAGCCTCGACACACAGCTGCTGGCTGCCAGTGATGGTGGAAGGCTTCCCAGAGAAAACTGTAATACATGGTCATTTTTTTAGAACATTCTCCAGCTTCTTTGCTTGGTCTGTATTTTTCAACCTGTTTTGACATTTTAGAGTGACTCGTTGAAATCCTTGAGAACCAATCTCCGACGGATATTTGATTACAGATTTACAGTGCCAACAGAATATTTTGTGTCTATATATACAAAAGCATATGTCAATTTAGAATTTCCTAATGAACTGTAAGTTGGAAGTATTCTGATGCGGAAGCTCCTTGAAACCCATGCTGATACAGTGAGTTATGCCTGATGATTGATGATTCATTTATAATTAATTGCAGGTTTTACAGACTGCCACTAGTGGCTCTGGTGAATGAAATCATATCCTTTATTGATTTATATTAAAAAGCTTTTAGGGTCAATAAGTTCTACTGTCCCGTTTCCTCCAAATTAGAACCACCTATAAAAAGGTTATCCACACAGACTTGATTACTGTAACTCCCTCCTTTCTGGCATTAACCAAAAGTCACCCTCACACCTCCAACTAGTTCAGAATGCAGTAGCTAGACTTCTTACTGGTTTTAACAGAAGGCATCACATTACCCCAATCCTGGCTTCTTTCCATTGGCTCGCTGTTTGGTTTAGAATATTTAGTATTGAACACATTCACATGACAAAAATGTTGACCCCATATGAGTGGCCCCACCTTAGATCCTCAGGTGGGGCCACTCTGCCCGTTCCAAAGTCGAGGCTTAAATCTAAAGGTGACCGTGCTTTTGCCATCAGGACCCCTCGGCTTTGGAACAACCTGCCAGAGTAGATAAGGCTCCCAGTTTTAGTGTCCTCTTTTAAATCAATTCTTAAAACCCTTTTCAACAAATTTGCTTTTATGTGATGTTGTCTTTTTATCTTTGTATCTGTAATCTTTTTATTAAGTTTTTTTTTCATTCTTTTTATTCTTTCATTGCTGTTATTCTTTTTGTTTGTTTTGTATTGCCTTTTTTGCTTTCCATTTATTGCTTTGTATTTATACTTTGTGTATTGTATTTTTTTCATCTTTGATCTCCTTAATCTTTATTTTTCTTTGTTCTTGTATTGTTCATGTTTGGCCTGACTGTTTGACCTCCTGTTGTCTTCCTCAGTGTCCTGCACTTGCTTTGTCTGTCAGTGCTTTGAAAACTTTGTTTTTAAAGGTTCTATATAAATTATTATTATTATTATTATTTGCAGAGAAAGACCAAGAATTGGGTATATGGACCCTATCTAGGACTTCCCCTCTTTGTCCATGGACAAGTCTCATCCACTCTGGTCCTGCCTGATTCTACAGGCTAATTAACAACCAGTCTTTGAATCATGCCAAACAAGCACATATGCTTTGCCTATAATAGACCAGAAAGAGAGAGAGGACGAGACACCAGAGAGAGAAAACACATGCAATTAAAGATGTTAAGATGTATGTGTTTCTGTTCTCACGTGTACATAGACATATGATTCTACGTCCTACATAAACACCTGTTTTTCTCCATGCAAGTGCAGGGGAGAACCATGGATGTCTACCTTCTGCTTTTGTGCAAGTGAGAGAGGAACTCAAGAAGGTCTCAGAGAACTGAGTATGGAGATTTTCTATGCTGGTTATTTACAGCGTCAAGCCCCTCTCTGAGGTCAACACACGCTACGTCTTTGAAATGTAATTATGTGGCGATTGGTGAAGTGTGGACAGGGATGTGGCAATTTATGGACGACTTAGTCCTAGCGGATGGCTACAGAGCCCTTCC
>JBBPCS010000878.1:10049202-10065372 GCA_037974645.1 Hollardia meadi | reverse complement strand
TTAATGTTGTTTAAAGCAATTTAAAGCTTTATTTATGTCAACCCTCGATCTGTGGTATTAAGCAATGAGAACAATCAATGTGTTCCCACTTAATTTGGTTAGATTTTAGCAATAAGTCAGCTATTGTTGTAGCTGTGTTTGGTTTCGATTGATGTAAAAACCCAATTTTTGTTTTGTAGTAGTTGTTTCCAAAAGCATCCCCCACCCTACCCTTTTGAGTCGGGCCTCATCACTCCACTCCACCCGTGACAGCAACAATCACTGAACAGACAAGGTTAGAGACTGGGCCTCATCACTTATCAGTCACCCTATTGTCCTCACATCTACCCATCTACCTCACAGTGCATGTATGCGACAAACTCTTAGGAAAACCATGTGTCCTAAAAAACTACCAACTTCCTGGCCAGAAGAACTGATGAGGCCTCTTGGATAAGAAGCAAATCATGTTTAAAACTACACAAGTTAAATTGCTTTTGAACTAATAACTACTACATAATGTGTTTCTCCCACACAAAATTAAGCTACAAGCTGTTTGCTTTGTTTTCAAAATTGCAGGATGTTGTAGAATGACCTTCAAGCCTGTAAAATACAACACTCAAATGAGTACTTAAGCCTCTAAAGCTGCAAAGCAATTTGCAGTATTTTCAAAACAACCAGCATACTGTAGCTGAGAGTCAGAATCATAGGGTCTCATATTCACTTTTCCTCCTGAAACTTTATTTTGAGGCATTGGACCAGCAGTCTTACTGTAGGGAAGAAAAAAATGATTCCTGATATTGGTAGCTGTTGTTGTTGTTGTTTTGTTTTTGTTTTTTTTAAAGCTGCCTTTCTTTTATTGATTTAGGAAACTGTTACTTGTGGAAACCTTGGAGGTAATGTTAGTCCTTACACAGATCTTTAATTTTTCTCTCCTCTGTATTTACTATGAATATCTGATGGCATTTTAAGATTTTCATGAGCCATTTGATTTAGAACCCTGAACAAAATGTTATCTACTCTTATATAATCTATCATTGAAAAGCAGTTATCTGACTAGCTCAATGATTCTTTATTTCTGCACACTATATGGGCTGATTCATGTTGTTACATCCATCATTGACAAAACTCCAGAGGGAAGTGTTAGCATTTAGCAAAGGGGTTTCCAATACATCAGGAGATTAAATCCCATCTAAGACAGCAAACCCTTAAAGCTTATAATTTTACATTCACCTTCAAATATCAGGGGAAATATTGATCAGGTATGAAAGTTTAATGAATTTACATACATTTGTCCCAGCTGTCTACATATACAGTATTTTATATTCCATTACTACCTGACTCATTTGAATATTTGTTGTTGTTGTTTTTACTTATAGCCTTCATTAGGATTCAGTTGAAGTCACACAAGGGTAGAAGCTGTACTGGGGGAACAGTAGTGGTCACATTTATCAGTTGTCAGATAGACCATGCCAAATTCTCCTCTCCGTGCCTCATGCCAAACTCTCTGCTTGTCTGCAAACAGCCGTGTTCTCCAGCTCCTCTATGGGCTGTTTTTTCGATACCGGGGTTGAAGAGGTTTAACAACAAGTTTCGCTCATTAAAACACTTCCTCAGCTGACTGAATGCCTTATTAGTGGTTCAACATGCAGGATTAGTTATCACTTCAATTAATGGTGGTATTTACTGAAATTTGACCTAAACTTTGGTTTTATCTTTGTGTTTTGCATGTTTGTTTGTTTTTCCCACAGAGACTGTTAGTCTTGCCCTCTGCAATCTCTTCAGGGTTGCCATTGTGGTGCCACAGGAATCTTCTATGTATTGTAGTCTTTGTTACTGCTATCACTAATGTTGGAAGGGCTACAGTTCTGTGCTACTTCCATGACAAATGGTTTCCCAAGGTTTCTTGTTTTCACCTGCCAGTGCTGAATTTCACATGGTGGCCATGAGAGGTGCACACTACTCCCCTCGAGGGCAGGGGTGCAAGTAATGAATCACATGTACTTGCGTTACTGTAATTTAATTGTTTTTTGTACTTGCACTCTTTTGAGTATTTTTTAAATCATTAATTGTACTTTTACTTAAGTACTTTTATATCAAGTATTGTACTTCACTACATTTCAAGGTGAATCTGTTACTGAGTAAAAACTTTAATGCCCTAAAATTAAAGATGACGACCGGTTAAGGTTAATATTATTGTACCTCTGTGAAGTGGAAAAAAAGGCTGCATGTACCTCAGTTACTGATTTAATGCACTACCTGGCGGGCACGCTAAGTGACATATCAAACACACCCCGATGTCATGTGGTTAACAGGTGTCGCAGGTTTGGCAAAATGCTAAAAGCTAAAATGCTCACTTATGAACTTCTACCTTCAGTGAGGTGTGTGAGGACTTTCTACTCTTCCTATTTCTGTCAGAGCTGTGACAGCAGAGTCTCTTTCAGCTCAAAATGTTTGAAAACTCTGAGGAGCACAATGGGACAGAGAGGCTAAATGGACTGGTTATGGTGGGACAGAGAGGCTAAATGGACTGGTTATAGTGGTACAGAGAGGCTAAATGGTTACAGTGGGACAGAGAGGCTAAATGGACTGGGACAGTGGTCAGGTTATTATATGCACAGAATGGTCAAGCAAAGAAGTTGAACTTAGACCGATGTTCAAACAGGTGAGTACATCCACTAGTAACGTAGCGTTGTGTGTGTGTGTGTGTGTGTGTGTGTGTGTGTGTGTGTGTGTGTGTGTGTGTGTGTGTTAGTGCTATGCGGTGTGTAAATTGTGCAGTGCTCTTTGCAGCACGATGGCAGTTATTTAAATTTCTGTATATTGCTTTTGCACCTGCCGCGGTGTCCACAGATCAAGTGTTTAATTGTCTCAGTTTTGTACTCATTTCAGGTTAAGTGTAGTGAGGCTAAACAGAGGAAGGCTGTTGTATACTCATAGTTGATAATCAGTGGTGCAAAATCTGTCTAAATAAATAACAGTTTGCCGGTTTGGACTTAAGGGCTTGGTGGCTTGACGTTGTTCCACTAGTGTTGTTGGATTGTCATTAAATGAAACATTGAACTCGTTAATTTGACCCCCCTCCCAACATAATTTCCAAAATGTAACGCAGTAACGTTCACTCAGAGTACATTTTACTTACTTAGACTTTACTTAGTAAAATTTGTGTAAAGTAACAGTACTTTAACTTGAGTATAATATTCTAGTATTCTTTACACCTCTGCCATTTGGTTGGAGTTGCTAGTGCTGCAATAAGGATCCAAAGTTTCACTTGCTTTTCTTATAGATAATTGTGTTTGTTGGAATGCATGGCGATGCCAGAGGTCTACTACTCTGTAGACCTGTAGACTCTACTACTACTGATAATTGAACCCTTGTGTCTGTGATGTCAACATCTCTGTAGGAGAGTTAAATGAGGATAATTGTTTTAAGTGTTTATACAGATCAGCCCCCTGAAGAAATCAAACCTTCCTTAATTTGTGTAGGATGATGTTTTTCTTTTTTTCCAAAGAAGAGGTCACCTTAGTGCTGCAGCGCTTGTTGGCTTTAATGTAATGACAGACACATACACACACAGTAAACTCGTACTGTACTCTACTTTCAGGGATGACATTAACATGTTAAGCAAAGCAGTTTACAATGGATAATTGTTCAGGCGATCTGCCAAGGATTCTCATAAAATTAAAAGAACCCACTTGAATAACATGGGGCACCGTTCCAAATAAACACCACATTGTTTGAGCTTTTCTCTCTGCTTTATTGACGGTTATCTGTGATAAATTGTGCAAGCGTGCACTTTCATTAAATTTGATGCATTTTTCTCTTTACACAGTCAGTTTACATTGTAATACAACTATAATCTGTTTCTTTGATAGTATCTTCGGTGTTATACTTGCAGGCCATTTGCTCTTGTGATTGCTATTCTAAAAGTGCCTGTGTGCAAATATGCAAATAGATTTGTGTTTTCTCTGAGAAATGTTTCACCACGGTTCAATATAGAGTTAATGAGCCCAGTCCAACCAATGCTCACTGGAGACATAGGAAGAAAAAAATCCATACCCCTGTAATTCTCATTCTAAAACCAGGACACAAAAAAAGTTGTCCTAATCCAACATTGAAGGAAGGAACTAATGTATCTTAGAAATAACTAACTTGGTAGAGCAGGCACCCCATGTACAGAAAAGGCTGAGTCCTTGGCAACAACCTGGGGTTTGATTCCACCCTCAGCCAATGGCTGCATGTCGTCCCCTCTCTCCCCTTTCCTGTCACCTCTCGAGCTGGCCTGTCAAATAAAGGCGTAAAAAGCCCCCCCAAAAAGTCATTTAGAAATAAGTCCCATATCACTAATAAAGGAACTTTGTAATTGGAAACAATGTACATTATGTATTTAAGTGCAAATTGACAATGGGCAGGCTCACATTAGGTGAGGTTAACATCAAGTTAAGGGTATGTTCTTGCTCAGACTAATATGACTAATTATGTACTTGATGCTGTCAGATCCCCGTTGGCTAAGTAGCCAGCCATTCAGGAGCACGTAAGTCTATCATTAGTGTCAGTTTACTTGACATTTTCTTTGGGTCTGGGGTGAGCCCACAGACTGAACAACTCTCTACTGTGATAATAGTCACTTTCCAGACATTCACAGTAGAAGATAAAATAAAGGACTGAGGAAAAATGACCAAGGAGAAAGAGGAAAGTGAAAATCTGGGAGAGCGAAAGAGAGACGAAGTGGAGTCACAAGGCCGTTGCCATGGTTACTGATATTGATTGTTTCCAAGGTGACAGACAGTAAAGGCATTTCTTTTTAAAATTCCCATTACACCTTTACTACCTTAAACTATCCTCAAGAAGAAGAGTGTGAGACACAGAGGACAGACAAAACTGTCCAAAGATGCTACATGTAAACTCTTGGAGATGGCAGTGAGTGAGAGTCAAAAAGGCCAAACCACTGTGTCCCTGACCACACAATGCTAACACAGCCCGACTCGAGACACTCAACTTGTCTTAGTGGTCATGTCATGGTTATGTGACCCAACGCAGAGTACCAGTCTCCCAGTGAAGAACAGATTTGGTAGGCAAATCACGCTTGATTCTGTTCTGTTTTTTTTTTTTCTTTCTATACCACCTGCACGCCCCTCTAGCGACCTTCAAATATTGTCAATCAAAGCAGCGGTGTAAGGGATTAAATTAAAACGAGCTGTGCACTCTTAAAATGTGACCTGCAGCTACATTTAAAGTTGGAGGAGCAAAAGGAATTTCATCAAGTGTCTTTATGCCATGGGCTCTTTAAATGCATGCCCTTTGCCTGCGCACTTATTCAGGGGTTAGAATTAAGTCTATGGACACCTTGTAGACATAATTTTTACTAATAAAGTCAAGTGGGTGATTAGAATGATAGATATATGCACTCTATACTCGTACAGTGCAATGTATTCTATATCTGTGTCTATGTCTTGGGCTAGATTTTTAAATTCATCTAGATTTTGACATTATATTGTCCTTTCAGGAAGAGTTCCCACCACACTACAATCTCAGATTGTCTCAGAATGAGCTTTTTAAAAACCTGTATCATCCACAGGAAATGTGAGGATCTATTGTTTGAAAACCTAGCTCAACCAGACTTATGAATGAAGATTGTGTCTGTAAGGTTCAAGAAAATAGAGGCAATGGCGACAACTTGAATGACTTCTGTTCTCATACATTACCTCACTGGTGACAGCTCATTTGATATTGACATTCTGCTCTTTTGGCAGCATCCAACAGAGCAAAAGAAACACTGTGAATGGCATGATAGCACATCCACTATGGCTGAACAAGCACCTCTTAAGTAGGGGAGGAATGGCCAGTGCAACAAAGAACTTTGGCCTCCAGCAAATGAAGTGGGCAGACAGCAAATTGTATTTCCTTCATTATAGGTTTGCAATCAGTCCATGGATCGATCCATACAGTAATCAACAGCTGCGGAGAGAAAGGAGAGTGGAGAGAAGGTTGGAACAATGCTCCTCTATTTCAGCCTGGTGTCAATGGCTCTACAAGAGACTGGGGGCAGAAATCCATAAATGTATCCACAAATTACCAGTGCAGCTAAGTAGTTTGTATCACAGGCCAGGTCAGGTCTGGAAATAAACAGAGATGAGTCAGAAGAGAGCTGTGGTGCATGTTATACATAAAAAAACACAATTTCTATGATTACTAGAAACCTAATGATATAATATAAAACAGAATTTCTTCTCTTCTTCTCACTTGTGCGGGCAGCAGCAATTCAACATTAATGCAAACCGTTTTTTTTTTCTTTGCTTTTTTTTAAGCAGTGCACATTTTGGTGACAATGCCCACGAAGAAGAAGAGTTTCAGTTTAGTCCGAGTCAAGTGTATGTTCATTTGTAGATCAAGTCCTCTTGACATCTAGTAAACATTTAAAGAGAGAACTGACCTGTCAACATGCTGCCAAGATGTCTGGGCTAAAATCTTTATCATCAAGTCATTTGTGGAGTTTTGCATTGGTGCATAAATGTTTGACAACCTCTGTAGTACTCGGCAAAAGTAAAGGCTGAAGGAAACTATCTTAAAAAATGTTTCGACATCATCACAGTATTACAGCCTTATAACAATATAAAATACAGGCTATATAACAATATATAGAATCTGTAATTTGATGGCACTAATTATGAATACATAGCTTTTTGAGACATACAGCGTTTTTTGGTGCTGAGCCCAGCACAGTGCCAGTACACAGCAGATTTGGAAAGACTGCTCTTTGCCGGGTGAGTAAATCATTGGCTTTTGTTCGAGCTTAGAGTACCACATATGTTTTTGTTAAGGACACCTGACAGTTCAGATTTATGCGTGTGGGAGACAAAGAAGGTCTATGAGAAAATCCATGAAGAGTGACACCTAAAGAAAGGAGGGGGCATGGAGATCTGATAAATCGATCAATCATCCTGCCACTGCAGTTTCTCTGCACCCCACCCCAACACTCCCTTACAATTGAACTTGCCCCACTTTTCAAAATCTGTATCGTCCTTCCTTCATCACATCTCCTTGCCTGGCTTGATCTGTGCCATTGTCTTATTTCTTTTTGGTTTTGTTCTTTTATTATCTCTTTATGTCTTCATTTACTGTGTGTGTGTGTGTGTGTGTGTGTGTGTGTGGGTGTGTGTGTGTGTGCGCGCGCACCTGCGTGTGTGCCAGAACTCTTTATCATTGCCTAGAAGCTGAGCTGGTAAACTCATGTGTCTACCAAATTATTTTTATGTATTTTTTGTTTTTCAAGCCTGTGAACACATGCCCATCTTTGACACAGCCAAAACGTCTAATAATCTAACACGCGCTTTTCCCTGAAGTTCACCGCCCTTTGCCTTTGCCTCGGAACTATCGCAGGACACTAGCCGCTGTCTGTGGACCCAGCAGGCCTGTTTGATTCATGAAGCAGCTTCAAAGCTTTCATATGCCCCGTACATTTCCCATTGCTCTCTCTCATCTCACTGTTGAATCGTTTCTCCAAAGCTGTCTGATACTCTCTCTGTGGGGTGGATGGCACTCGTCGGAAGCTAATAGAGGGTGACTGTATATGCTGTGGGTGTGTTTATGCGTGTGTGTGTGTGTAAGAACAGTGAGGTAATGTGATGTGAAGAGTGGATTTGTCAGCATGTGGTCATCTAGATTATGGATATTTTCACATGCACACACTTGTCTTATTACATTCTCTCTTTACTAATTCCCCTAAAACCACCTAATTACTCCCAATATGTAATCCAATCAGCCAAAAAGCAGTATGTTAAGGTTCATTGTGCGTTGACTAATGTGCCACACAAGTTTGGATGGAGTTATTCATGCAGCTCATCTTATTAAACCTGCTCTCTCTCTCTCAGTCTGAGTTGAATCCAATTTAATAACACATGCTGCAGTGCACTTTTATTACTGTAATATCCACCAAAGACTATAGCCTTAAATGGCACTTTTGGGGGAGCACTGACAAACAGATTTTATTTGTGTTCTCATGACATTTTACCATTTGTGATGCAGTTTTATTCTACAGTTGTACAGTATAACACTTGTTATAAATATCCATACATCATCATCAATGGCATTTCTGTTGCAGGAAAGCTAGATAGATGTCCCCACATCTTGATCCTCACACTTGCTTGTGGCTGTCAGGTGGAGCTAGAGGAGGATTGTCAGGATTGTATGGGTTACAGCATATGTGTGTGGGTTAGAGTGTGTTTGTCAAAGTCACAGAATTGAAACTCCACCCTTAGAGCAATAATGGTCAGGGGTTGCAGATGTTGGATGTGGTTAGGCTAATCTGGATCAGGTGTACTTGAAAAATAAAGTGGTGTGATATTGTACCGATCACACGTTCAAAGGTTTTTATGGGGTGTTTGTTTTGTTTTGTTTTTCCCCCCAGAGAAATCAGATCAGATAGTGAGCAGCACTTCAAGAGCTAGGGGTTTATATTTCCATATTTTGGAAAGACTTGTGCTTACAGAGCCACTGCACTGGTGCTTAAACCCTCATCTATCCCAGCCACCAAAAACCTGCATCATTTACCTTTTTTGTCTTTTGTACTTGCATCGTTAAATTTTTGAAGCCACAAAACCTCTGGATGTGACGCGTAGGAGAAGCAGCCTGGAGTGCGTGTGCCATGAAAGGCTGCTGAAGCCGGGTGGATACATGTGGGGAGATGATAAACAGCAGCGTGCCTCATCACATCTGCTCAGTCATGAAGCAATTGTTGGTTAGATTGCACTCCTTAGATGCAGCGAATATCATTTTTGACCCAGAAAAAAACGTACTAAAGGTCCGTCCACCGAATGCAATGAAATCAAATACCAGAGGAACTCAGCATTTAATTAATAACAAAGACGCTATTACGGGTGGCTAAATCTCAAATGAGTCATTTCTGTAATGTAGTCAGGGCCTTCTGTGAGGTTAATTGAGACCTTGACAGCACTTAAGCCTCTGCTGCGAGTTTGTGTGTCTTGTCTTACCGGTGGCTACAGTGTCGACTCTTGGGCTTTATGGGAAGAGATTTGATCTTACTGGAAAGCGTATTCTCCAAGTGTCTATGTAATCACAACACTGCTTCCATGGGAGTAAGAGGATGAGATGGAGAGGTGCAGCAGATATAAGAGGAAAAACAGATGTATAGGGATGAGCACACCAATGGAGCTCAAGTGTTCTCAGGGACGGAGAGAAAGGAGTCATTCTTAATGTTAGTTTTTGTGTCTTGAACAATGTTCTTCTCCTCCCAGTCTCAAAGGGCCTTTTCAGTACTCTGCAGTGTGGGAGACCATCATTGACTTCCATACAGGAGAAAATTACTTAATCCAACTGGCAATACAAGAAGGATCACCGTCAGTTTTGCATAACACAATGTATTTCTGGCTTGTCAATATTGTATTATTGTTGTATATTTTTGTGTTTTATTTTGCTATTTTTGGCTCTAAAGTCAAGACCAAAAAATATATGATTGTGTACATTTTAACATATTTTTTATAAAATATATATTTTAAAAATACTTTATAAATAAAATGTACGAGGTGCATTGTTGACATTGTGTCCAGACTGACAGAAGCTACAATGACCCCCCCTCCCCCATCCTCTCCTGTCATTCCCCGATCCTCCCCAGCTTTATCTCCTCCTCTCAGCCTTCTACTCACTAAACAGACTTAACAGAAGAAAGTTTTTTTTGTTTGTTTGTTTTGTTTGCAGCTAGTTTCTCTTCGTTGAATGCGGCTTCATCTCTGTGAGCTCATGGAAGCAATCACAAGCTGTTTGTTGCTTACCGTTAACAGCCGATGCTTTGGGAGTGGGTCCAACTTAATACATAATTGAAAATGGTTGCTGCGGTCCATTTGGTACGCTTTTGTTCTTCTTACATCAGCAACACAAGCACCGCCAGGAGGCTGCTCTTGGGGGATTTGATTTTTTTTTTTTTTTCCGTGTCATTTTTTCCCCTCCATCTCTTTATCTTTCTCTCCTTTGATGCCTTTTCTCGATGACAATTCACACTTCAGTTGAGATTGCTCTAAATTTCGATTTCAGCCAAAATGCTCTTTTAAGTAGCTGTCTCTGCCTGGATGCCATTCGTCCCCCCCCCGAGACGAAATGTTTTCTTTCATGTGAGTGCATGCACCTATATTATATGGCTGTGTTTGTCTCAAAGTGAGATCTATCATTGTCTTTAATGTTCCAGTATAACAGTTAGTATGTCACTCAACATAGGCCTCTTTCTGCCTCTCCAAATGGCTTTTTTCCTCATCCATATGACTTCCAGGCAGCAGCCTGTTGTTAATGAAATGGTGTAATCAATTTCGCCTTATGTAGGCTACCACATGTTGAACTGTGCATTGTCATATCTCTGTACAAAGTGCACAGCTATAAAATGGACACACTATTATCATCACCACCATTTCCTTCCCACCTAAGATTGCTTCTGTGGCAAACCCGTTCGCTCATGAGATTCGTCTTTCAATCTGCCACCGGACCACCCCTTCTGGCCAGCCCCAGCTTCTCTCCCCAGGGAAATACACAGAGGTCTTTGAGCGATTTTTCTGTAATGGAACTTCAGGATAAACTAGATTTGGTGATCCACCCATACAGGTGGCCTGGCGGTTTGAATTTGCCCCCTCTCCTTCTTGTTTCAGCCCTAATCCTCATTACTGGAGGCTTATTCTCCATCCTTGCCTCCCAAGAGAAACAGAGGTGAGGCGGGGCAAATGAACACAGGAAGTGTAGTGTCACTTCAGATCACGCTTCATGTTGAAAAACCAGTTGATTTGCATGACTGCTGAGTGGGGAAGAGTTTAGAGATATTGTTGTTATTGGTGGTGTTGTGTATTTCTGTGCTTTTGTCTGATTTGTACCACATATCTTAAAATCAGTGGTATTTATTCTGGGGATCAGTCTTTTATTGTTTATTTATAAAGTTAATATTGAACTCTATTAATCTTGCATGGAAATTAGGTCATCACTGTAGCAAACACCAGATAAGTTCCAAAGAAAAAGCATTTAACCATGCAAATTCTAACAATAACAAAAGATAAAATGGAGAACTAGATGAATACTAATCCCCTGCTCACTGGCTTTAGTGTCCACACTTTGACTTGTATTATTGAAGTATAATTGCTGTGAGTGTTGTTGCAGTGGTTCCCTCTGTTGTGACAACTGCAGGTGTTTGTTCAGTTCCTGACAGATGCACACTGTGTCCTCCCCTGCTGCTGTTAGGCTGCAATTTGACATGTGTCCATCGTACAAACTGGCTGTTTTGAATTGGTGGTGTGTGAACGAAGCTCACTGCAGTGGAAGGAGGCCATGTGCTGCAGATAAACTGACAGGCATAAGCAAAGTTGTCAACACCTCTGTTTGCCTTTTTTGAAATGCTCCTCTAATCTGCTTTGTCTGGTCTTGGCACTCATGCTTCTCCTATTATTTTCTCTGCTGTTTTCTCCTCTGCCCCCCAATTCAAAAATGTCCTGCTCTCAAAAACTTCCTGCTAATTCACACCCTGCTTTGTTCTGACGGAAGTAATTTTATTTTGCACAAGACACTCTTATACAGCTGTATTATTCCATGGTAGATGCATTACTCTACACTAAAGGCGTTTTATGAGTTGAATTATTTTATTTGTTCCATAAACTGAAATAAGTCATTTTGTCCGTTGAAGCTTCCATAATAAAAATGTATTTATTGCATGCATTCGAGCCGCAGCCACATTCAATTCTCTAACACTGGAATCAATAACCACAGCTAATTGGTTTCATCTCAAAATATTTGACCCATGAGATTCTCGCACAAAGAAGTGATTGGGTGTTACATCAGTGTTATCCCTGTGTTGGTTGAGTGAAACTTAAAGCTGGTATCAGTGTCAGTATCAGTGTTTTGGAGTTAATCTGCTCAGAGACAGCATTTTTTACTTTTAATAGCTAGAATCTGGCATTATAATGCTTTTATTAAAATTCACCCAGAGGCATAATTTAGAGCAATTAAAAAATACTCTGGTTTGAATAGTAATTTCAATAATTATTTGTATCTGATATGGATTTACCACACAAGGTAAATTAATAAGTTGAAATGTATTAAAAGCATAACTACTTATGATCCCTTATTAAAAAATCCAGAATCTACTGTATGAATACTAAATCAGTTTGGGATCTCAAAACTGATCTGAAGACTGAAAACTGGGATTAGGCCAGACAAGCTCTACAGAGCCATTTACATTTTGTTTTTGGCTTTTTTCTTTAATATCATGCATGTATATACAAGCTTTGAATTGAGATTTATTCACAGAGAAACTTTTGCCCCTCAGAAGAAAAAAGTGAAACAGCCTTCTTTTGTCAAACTGCACCACATCCAACTGTATTATCAAAGAGCAAAATAAATGTTTAAGTGGACGGAGACTTAAAGTATTTCCTTTACAGTTACGTTGCTTTCTCTTTAATCATAAGTCATTTTGAGTATTTACTCAACTGCTTTTTGATGTTAAAATAAGAAAAAATTGCACTCTATCTCACCAAACCATAATATTGGTGAAATCCAGTTTTGATATAGTATTTCCTTTAACTTACCTTTCTTTTCCTTTCTCCTTCCTTTTTTTCCAGGTAAGGAAGAGTCAGTAGCCACCTTCAAGGGCAACGAGTTCTTCTGCTATGACCTATCGCTGACGCCCATCCAGAGCAGCACTGATGAGATCACCCTTTCCTTTCGCACGCTGCAACGCAACGGCCTCATGCTGCACACCGGCAAGTCGGCTGACTATGTAAACCTTTCCTTGAAGAGCGGTGCGGTTTGGCTGGTCATCAACCTTGGCTCGGGGGCATTTGAGGCCCTGGTCGAGCCCGTCAACGGCAAGTTCAACGACAACGCCTGGCATGACGTGCGCGTCACTCGCAACCTGCGCCAGGTAAACACTGCCCGTGTAATCCAGGGCCACCACAGTTGGTGTGGTGCCTCTGTCCGCCACCCACACTATCTCTGCTGCTTTATTTGACTATTTACGTCTTTTCTTTTGGGAAACGAACAAGGAGCGTTTCACCTTATTTCTCTCCTTTCCTGTTGCTTGCTGCCAACCTTACAGTTAACCTTAAGTTTCTTTTTTTTCAGGTTGCAGTTGAAGAAAAAGAGCTGGCGCTGTCCCTAGCTTCATATTTTTTCTACTCTAAAAAGACCAAAGATCCATTTCATGTTCATATTAACGTATCATATATAACATACACCATAATGGAAAAGACAAGTATGCTCATTTAAGCTGTTACCAAGTACATTGTATGTGTAAATGAAGAAAATGCTCCACTCAGTATGTATGCACACAATGTACTTGGCTACACAAATGGAATGCACCCTAATTTATCAAAGGTGACAATGCACTTAAACTCTTTGTGAACAAATTATCCAACACATCTTTACAAACCTTTAATCATAGCTAATGGAAAACAAAATAGCACCAAAAACCTGAATGTTTGTGTTTATACGCGTGAACTGGTGTGTGTGCCTGTGCATACCAGCTTGTTCCATCTTCACTTGTTTTTCACATACACATGTACAGACACAGCAAAGCACTAAGTGCATGCACAGACAAACACTCTCTGAATACTGGACTCTCTGGTTGCACCGGGTCGTCAATTGGCAGTTGCAGATACCAGCAATGAGATACAATCAATTTCACTTACACTTGCTCTGCTTACTTCTTCACATTTTTGGGGGTAATTGTAATTGGAATGAATGGCTTGTCAGGCCTAATAATGGCCATTGTAAGTGGCCCTGAATGCAAAAAAGCCTGATGGGAATGCATTAACACAAAGATGGTACATCAACATGTTTTGTTTGTGCCTGCAAAAACATCCCCAGAAAGTTTGCAGGAAAATAAGGCAAACTCTTGTACTTTTAGACACTGAAGAAATTCCTCCTCATGCAAAAGAAAAGAAAACCAAGAGCAAAGTGAATCTTAATGCGAACTAAGTGCTGTAAATTATAGAAAGAAATTTCTATGCCAACCAGACTCTGCAATTTCTGTCATATCGCAATGATATTATTATATATTTCTGAGTGGTAACAGACATGGAAATAGTCCAAGATTTGCAGAGCTGATTTTTTATTGGCATATGTTGTACTTGCTGTCAGATAAATGATCACACTCAAAACACACAAAAACTCAGACGTGGCATGTCAGACACAAGCGCACACACACAGTTGGGGTCAAATATGGTGTGCTATAGAGCTGTGTGTGATCAGCAGAGTGAGACAAGCTTAATGAGTTTGGGAAACCAACACCATTTTAAAGATTTACAGCATGAGCCGACACACCTACCGTCAACAGCACCATAATGACCATGAGGCAAATAAGTAATACACTCACATACATACATGATAAACTGAGACACTTCTATCTGCCTGTCTCTCTGTCCATCTCTCCATCTGTATGTCTATATTGGCATTTACAGTAAAATGTGCTGTTCTTGCGAGGATTGTTCAGTGAGCAATACCAAATCTTTCAGTTACCATATGATATATATACAATGGTATCAATATGGTTTTAATGCAATACTATCTATAGTGTCTTGTTGAAGTATAGAGCTTAACTAGAATTTAGACTTTTATAATTAGTAGGGAGAACTCAAGTAATTAAGTAAAAGGTGGGGAGTCCGCAAATAATCTTATCTTCCCTCCCTTCCCTCACTCAGTTCAAAATTTACATATGAACATGTGTTGCTTTAAACTAGCAGGCACATCTGTTAACGTAGTCTTACTTTATTCTCAATACTCTTAGGACAAACATAAAAATTTTATTAAAAATTAGTGGAGAAATCTTCCAGACTACCAAACTTGTCTTCAAAAGAAAATGATGATTTAGTATTCTATTAGTTAAGAGGTTTCTTCTCTCGTGCAAGTTACTCTCTCAAAATTTTAAACTCTAATTAGCTGAGCAGATAGCAAAGGCCTGTACTCGGTCCATGCCATGGCCCACAACTAACCACCTACACCATGCTGCTGAGGGGATCTGCATTAAGTCACATAACAGCTTGAATCCCCAGTGGATCATTGGAATTGACATAACAGGCGGCATAAGTGTTAAGGAGCTCTCTAGATTTACACCGGCCCCACTGAGAGACACAAGAAGAGAGGTATCGATGACCATGACCTTCCTGACCCTGTGTTTACTCCTAGGCTGATACCTCTCTGATCAATGAGCACTTGCATGCTTTGAGGTCTCGTAAAACATGTATGCATTTACACGGTTACATGCATGTCAGGAATTAAATATTCACACAAGTGCAGTTGCATTCTACATTTCTTGATTAGTCTCGTTATGGTTTTATATATTGATTATTTAATAACTAAAACTTAAGGAACGAAAACTTGTTTACCATCATCATCATCATCATCATCATCATACAAAAGCGGGCTTTTTTGAAAGACTACATATAGGGTGGCATAAAATAACATTGACACTGCCCAAAGTAATGCTTTCCAGTAAAAAAGATGTTACAACCCCCCCGCCCCCCGATATGTGAAACGCTTTCAGTGCCTTGAAAAGTGCTATATAAATCCAATCAATTATTATTATTATTATTATTATTAATATGATATCTTGCATGAAAAATAACCTGCAGTCTACAAGACAAGCGTTGGATTCTAGCTGAAGTTATCATACAGCCCCAGTGGTCTCTAAAGTCTCATCCTGTCCTCTCTGTCTTTTGTTCTTAATAGCTCTTGCAACATCATGCATATCTACCACTGCATCACTTAGCTCCAGTAAAGAAAAGCCTGTGAGCTCTCACAAGTCAGTCCCTCGCAATCCCTCTGTATGGGTATATTTGCTGTCTTTCTCCACAAAACTTATGAATTTGTCAGCTTTGTGCAGGATAAAATGAAGCAGACAGAATTAGGTGAGGTAATAGGGACTCTCTGCCAAGAGAGAGCAAAGAAAGGGGCGGAGTGGGGGAGAAGTGGGTATGCTACATGCCTAACAAATGACCACAGATTCAGAGCTCCCCTTGCTGGCATCTGGTAGTAATGCAAGTCTATGTAGAAAGTTGTGTGTGTCTGAAGACTGTGGCTAATCCCCGTGGTTTACAGTTGATAGGCAGGCAAGGACACTTGCTTTGACCTCTTTTGAGTCAATACACACACACACACACACACACACACACACACACACACACACACACACACACACACACACACACACACACA
>JBBPCS010000878.1:10029395-10049102 GCA_037974645.1 Hollardia meadi | reverse complement strand
CACACACACACACACACACACACACACACACACACACACACACACACACACACACACACACACACACACACAAATTCCAAACTGTTCTACCCCATTCAATGCACACATTGGTTAAAAATAAGCATTCAGGGATCACCTCCTCCCTCCCTCTGCTCTCCCTGACATAATCTACCATCATGGACATCTTGTAGACTTCAGCGTTTCTGACCATCCTTGCCATTTCCCTCCTCTGGGATCACACACACTGTCTACACATGCTCCAGAAAGAGGAAGGGCAAAGACATGATGGAAACCCTCATGTCAGGGTGTCTTGGGAAATGATAGATATATCTGATACACTGCACCAAAGCAGAAAACATTGGGAAAATAGGTCAAATATTAACTGTGAAATGGCACTCTAGTCAGCATCCATCGAGCATGTAAGGCCCTTCTGTTAATGCATTCACAGTGCATAGTTTAAATTTAAAAAATCCTGCTCATTCTCAACTGTATTGTATGTTCAGTGAGTATTGATTTGTCTGATCTTTTTGAATCCCACTATGATTTTCCCAGTAGCCCTGCAGACATACGAACTAATCCACACACTAGGGTATTCCTTGTAAGGGTAACTTTTAGCATTGACAACTGGAAAAATCAGCCATAATTCCACTTAAAATACCCTGAACAGACACTAAAACCACTGGCGCCTGTGTTATTATGTTCAAACCCATTAGTGCCATTACAGTAACTCAAAGTCAATCAATCAGTCTCTCTGTGTTGCACAGTACAGTACAGATCAGGTAGAAGCTCCTGATCTTTGGGTCTCTTGAATAGTGTTTGTTTGTTAATGTGCTGCCTTTAAATATTAGATTCACATACAGGTTCTGATATCATTACAACAATGGAGACAGGAGGATCAAATAAAGGACCTGAAAGGAGTCAGCAGATTTATCAGTTTTCTGTGCTACTCAGTATTTCCATTGCATTACATTTTCCATCAGCACACAGAGCCAGCAGAGCAACTCCTCTGTGCCTGCACCATATCTTACTTATTATTAGACATTAATGTGAAGTTAATCTTCATCCAGTTGGGAAAAAAAATACTATAATTATTAAATAATTTTTGACTCCATTCACTAGGTGCATATATTTTGTGGATACAAAAGAGATGAGCAAGAACTTGAATTTTAGACATACTAAATGGAGAAGCTATTGTAGAATTAGTCATTTCACCATGCATACATGCATGTACACAATGCTGTCGGCAGCCGAGCAACATTAATTGGTAAGCTTTTGTTTTTCGTGGCTTATTACACCTCCATAATGTAGTGAACAAATCACCTGCTATGCATGATGGGTTCACCTCGCTTCTCTGTTGTTGATAATAGTGTAGCTTTTTGTGGTGGTATTTGTAGGACCCATTAAGTGCTCTCTATAATATTGTCATTGGTTTGGCTTTTGTCCATGGCTTGTTGAAATCAGTTTAATGAAGTGACAGGATAAAAGCTTGATATTGTGCTTTTAAAGATTGAAATACAGTAATCTATACACTAGTGTATTCTTGGAGTGCTAACTTTCCATGTTGATGATCACTGGAACAGTTACAATGGCCTGACTGTAAGTTTAACAGGCACTTGCATCCCAGAGGACAGTGCAGGCAGTCAAAGGAAATACATTTTTGTTTGTTCACAGGAAGCAGAGAGAGAGAATGATTGTGTGCACAACAGAGTGGCAAATGAAGTGCAGTGCTATTGCCTGAGACTACAGGAATATCTGAGAATGGGTGGAGCTCTGGGAGCGAGATAGTTTATTCTCTACTACAAACAAGAAGAACAAAAGCAGGCTTTCGTTTAATTCCCCAATGCGACTTTACAACCAAAACACAGTACTGGGCGAGTGGCTTAGCCAGTGTCTTGAGAGAGACCTTTGAATTTGTCTCTTGCAATGCTATTTTTCCTTTTTGTATCACTGTCATCCATTCCTCCCTTTTGCTGTCTCCTACAGTATCATCTGCCTTTCTCTCGTCTCTAATTCTCCCTTGTCTTTCTGACTGCCTTTATGTTCTCCCCCCACCCACGCACATGTCTTTTCCATATAATTGGACCTCGGATGTAGCTGTTTGACTAATGAGTGGATCGAACAGATATTTCATGTTCTTCTCATGTCGAATGCACAGCCCTGAGATTCATCTGCCACCTCAGAGTTCAGCTGGAGACGGCAAGCTTTGATCTGCATCAGGATCAAGTTCGGCAAAGGTCACAGAGAATTGTAATCGTTTACATATAGGCTCCGCAGGTTTTGAGAAAGTGGATTATTTTATTAGCTTAGGGACTGCACAGCCTGAAAGATCAATAGAGGAAAGCTTCTACAAATGTTTGTTTTGCTGTACCCAGACTGATATAAAACACCAGTGATTCAAGCTCAAGGAAAACCTTCATATTTCCTGCTCTGCAACCCCCTGCTAACAGGAATTGTGTGACAAATAATAATAATAATAATAATAATAATAATAATAATAATAATAATAATAATAATAATAATAATAATAATAATAATAATATAATGTAAGGTGAACATCAACAGGAAAAGTTATGTTTAAAGTTTGGATGATTGTGAAGATGATTGTAAGTCCACAGGCATTAATGCAGCTGAGGTTCAAGCACACCCTCGTAGTCGATAATGGATCATAAAACACTCACAAACTTTACGAGCAGCAGTATAACATTAGATTAAAACCAATAAGGCAAATCTAGTTTTTCAGTTGAGCACACAAACACACCCCATCAAATTCTAAACTTCTTCTAACCTCCATGCATGTCTCCCATGCATAATAGAAATTGCTGCTAGCTAAGCGTATGTTATTAACATTCATCACACAACACTGTTCTCACGCTACGCCTGCACACAACCTCTCAACTACTATATGGTGGTTGAGAAGCAGGCCAAGTCGAGAGATGGAAAACCTTTTGAAAATCGACTTTCCACCCAAAAAGTAGTGCGATTTGAATATGAAACGCTGTCAAGGCTGAGTTGCTGTCATGACTGAGTAATTCATCAGGGAGAATCATTGTCACTTATTAGCGTTGTAGGCTCTTCTCCATGGTGTGTGATCTTCTAAAACCATTATGCCTTTTAAAAAGGAAGCATTTCCATATTTACTGTCGAAATTTCAACCCTTCATTCATCATTCAGTCAGTGATATGCTGTAATCCATGATACTAATCACCATATTTCAGAATCATGTTATAAATAGAAGAGCATGTTGGGAAATGATCATATTTATTCCATATGAGACGACAGAATGAGATTGTCAACCCTACCCCTTTAATCAATACTAGATGCCTGGGTGTCCCCTTCCTTTTCCTCATTCTTTCTATCTCTACCTCTCCTACTTGTTCTTCAACCATTGATATAAACTGTGATCAGCTGCAATTGCTCTCCTTCCTCTTCCTACCCCTCCATCAGTCCATCCCTCCTCTCCCTCCCCTCTCATCCAACCCTCCTCTGAAAGGCAGCCTGAATTCCTAAGAGAGAGCTAGTCAGTTCCTCTCCCACTCCTCTTCCCCTCCCTTTTTCCTCTCATTTTTACTCGGGCTCTGTCGTCCATTCTTGCTACCAGCTTGTCACTTAGCAACGGTATCTGCTGTGCTGTTGGGTAGTGAATCGTCCCTGGCTGCAGTACCCCAGTAGCTGAATTAACCCTTTCCATATAACTCAGTCCTTCCATTAAACATGGTAACATTACTGATGAAAGAATATCTGAAAGGTTCTGATTTACCAGGAGGCAACATTTTGAACCCTGCCTGTCCTGTTCCTATTACCTGCTTTTACACAGGACCAGAAGCAAAATGAATTGGGTTAAACTGAGCAAAACTTTTTTCATATCAATGTATGCACATGATCTCTCTGTTCTACTTAAAAACATGCAGAACCTCATCGCTGTTATCAACATCATCCTATTTCTCACAGGTGGTAGTGACTCCACCACTGGTGGTATTTACCTCTTGGTTAGTAACCCTAGTTCCTGGTTATTGTTCCTCTCTTCAGCCTAGCTCGGAGCGGCTTTCTGAGCTGTTGGTCATTACATTATTATTTGGGTCTAAAGCCCTTGCCACCTCCCTCCTCTTCTTCTCCTTTCTTGCCTGGCATCTGATTATGTGCAGACCCTGGCATAGCAAGGAGATTCACTAGAACATTAGCTGGTAGTTAGTTTATATTGGTACATTCCTCAGGTCATGTGGCCGGCCACCCATGGCGCACTTTAAATGTTGTGTATAAAAGAAAAAAAAAACTCATACTAATTTCAGCTATTTTTTTATGAATCAGGCTACATTTTACGAAAGCAGCAATTGATACATTTTTTTGTTGTTGCTTTAATTGGTTATTGGTTTATGTTGGTTCAAAGTAAAATATGGTTATCCTTAGCCCCTTTTACACAGCCCGTTCAATGCAGGCCTGGGGGGGGTCAAAGTTGTTCCACCTCTGAGACAGCAACAGAGGTAGTAACAGTGCCGACGAGACAGGGCTGTGACTTTTGTCGACATGGTTTGTGTGTGACCCTCAATTGGGAGATTTAAAAGCAGCTAGCAGCAGTTAGCAGGTAATTCAAAGAAGAAGAAAAATAACTGAAAATCTTAACAAATTGTGGAGACAATGCAAGGTTCAGGAACTACTTACCCTCCAAGCAGAGGACGAGATCATCCACCACATAACAGGGACGGTAAATGATTGTTATTGTCATGTTATTCCATTGTTTACAAAGCGCTGCTCGTCACACATATAAAACGTCACACTAGACTCTGACTCTCCTGTGTTACTTGTCACACTTCTTTTCATTGCGGAATGCCGGCTTGCTGTCTTAATCACGGAGTTGAGACATCACATAGAAGGGTCTTCGTTGCGGCGATATTGCGCAATCTCTCTTGGTTTGCATTAGGATGAACATGATTATTGTTGGCCTCCATCGACCCCTCCTGAGGATTAGCTCCTACCACATCTCAATACGGCAAGCATAATGTGTTTAGAATAATGACAGATTGAACCTCTTGTGGCCAAATTGAAAATGCCACTTAGAGTGCTCAGCTAACACATACAGCAAAACACATATGGTGACAATAGGAATTTCTATTCAAGGCTTGAAAGGGTAGTGGATTTGTTTGATGTCCATAATGACATGCTAACACTGCTGTAATCCTTTTTCAGTTTATTTCCAATGACATTTTAAATATTCCTAATGTGCCCCAGTCATGCTGAAAGGAGTGTGTGTGTGAATGGGTGTGCATCTAGCATTTTTGTTATTATTATTATTCCACCTCAAGCATAACTTCTGCCTGTACATTGACCAAACTACAAACACCTCATGCTAAAAACTGCCCTGGCTGTTTGATACCAGCACCGAGAGTGTCTGTGCATTTGAGGGAAAGAAAAAGCTCATTTGCATCACATTTCCACTGCATTACCATACTCCTTCCGCACTCACTCACTTACTCATCATCCTCATTTACCACTATGCTCAGGCACTTTCATGTTTATTCATTCCTCTGCCTCACATACCTATAATCAGATCACAAATGCAACATTAGCACATTCACACAGGTGGAAACGGGGTCATAAAATTGCAAGTGAGACAGAATCAGGTAATAGACTGAGAAAGAGATCATCTCATATCAATGCAGAAAACATTTGGTAAAATAACACTAAAGTGGAACCTGACACAATGATCATAGGCAAACTTAGCTGCTACCTGCATCCAAATTGACTTCTCATTGTGTCCCAGAATCACTCTTGATAACACCAGAGAACTCATCTAGGAGTAGTAGGAGTTATTTCTGTCACAGTTTGCAATAACACTGCCAGTGAAAAAAAACAAACAATATCTTTGCATAAGATATACACATTGTTACAACCTGTGTAATTTAAAATTTGTGCATGACACTCTTTTTGGGAATATATTATCTCCCATTTAGATTGATTTTGTAGCCTTTGTTTTGTTTTCCTTATTTATCCATCCAAAATATACACCCTACCTTTTCCAATGTCAGGGCCGTAATACTGTACTTGTTAGGTAAGAGGTACTTAGTACTCTGTAGCCTAGCTGTAAAAAAAAGCTTATCTTTCATCAAGCATGTTCACAAGACGACACAAAATATAAACAATTAAGAACAGCTGGAGCTACTCTCTCTAAAATGTGTATATTTATGTTCAGCTGCTTTAGCTGTATGAGACAACAGCATCCATAAAATAGTCCAATACAATGTCACCCTGTTTATTTTATACAATGACAATACAATGAAATTAACTCGTAGTAAAGTAGTAAGTACAAATGATTTTCCATGATTTTCTATTGCTTGGTTTATTAGGAATCTATTAAGAAAGGAGTTTATTAGGAATCTTTAACATGTTACAGCCTCAACAGTTGCAATTGTGGGTTCACATTGATCTTGGCTCCATCCTGATGGAATCTAGAGGAGAAGAAAGGCTGTTGTACAAGGAGGGAGTCAGTCAGAGATGGGAGAATAGGCATGAGGATTATAGGAAGCACAACAAAAAGGAAGAGAGAATTATGACCATCTGTGCTGCAATACACTGTACGTTCTCCTGCAATTTTCATGCACTCACACACCTATACAGAAGTACACACCATCACATGATTTTTATTTGCAGACGTCTCTCAGCCATAATTGCAGTAACATTTATATTTGCACCTGAAGCCTGTCCGGCAGTTTCCATTACTTGGAGCCAGATTTAGAGAAAGACGGACTTGAGTGAATGTCGGTTGATTGGAATGAATGCGGAACCAAATGTACCTGCAAAAGCTATTTTTAATCGAAACCCAGCTTCCCTCCATCTGACACGATCACCCACAGAGTGTCTGTGGTACCGTGGAATGCCTGATACACCTGACATGCAGAAATACCCAGCAAGGCACATGAATGTATATAATTTGAATGATCTCATGATTACAGCTCAAAAATAAGACCTTACATGTTTACAAGTATCATACTGAATATTAATATCTCTCTAATCATTAATTCAGACCGTGGACGTTTCAACTGATGACAAATAACTCCCTCCAGTCCTAGCCCATAATATGATTCACAATATCACTTTTATCACTTATTTCTAAAGACTGAAATTGGAAGTTTATTATTTAAATAGTCATTTGTCTTTGAAACTTCTTAGTTACATTGATAAAACTGGGGATCCTGTCTCCACTGTACTATCCATTGATCATTTTCAAGCTTTGTCTTTAAAAATGTACTCAGCTTATTCGTTGGTGGCTGCAGTTCAGTAACATCCACTGTGACAAATGTTTAAAAGATTAGCAACTTCAAAACACCCTGTCATCTTGGCAAACTCCGAGTGGCATCTTGCAGGTGTTGGACACAATCTGAAAGAGCCACGTCGAACCGTTTCTCTCGTCTGTGAAAAGCAAAGCTAAGAAACACAGATAGTGTTAGCATTAGCTCATTTCTCCTATCGCATTCACCAATATGTAATACATGATAATTTCTTAGCCCAGGGGACCCTTTGAGACAGATGCAACACAAAGTTGTTTGTCAGGGCCTGTGGTTGTTTACATGACTGGGAGTTTTATCTTCCATCAGCAAACATCCACAGCCTTCGTTTTCCCACATGGGTCAATTACAGAGAGGGCATTGGGGCTGTCGCAGCAGGGGCTCCGGGCATGTTGGGTTTGAGGCAAAGTTAAAACAAGTACATGAGGAGGGGAACTTACTGAAGGCAGTAAAATTAGTAGGATGGAATAAGTGTGCTGGTCTATTTTTGATACTCTTGCATTCACACTGCCTCTTAAGTACTACACTTGTTTATCTCCTAAATCCCTACCAGGTTTAGGTTTCAGGTTGTGCTACTGCAGGAGATGTCATGCATTTTTCTTAAATCCTTTGAATGATCGAGTTACCAGACAATTCTGCCGACCGATTGATAACAAAAATAGAACAAAACTTTAATTTTCTGCATGATCGATCTTGACAATGAAGGTACCACTTCAGCAGTACTTACAGTTCTCAAGTCTGCAGTATAAAATCTGATGTATATAATAGCAATGCCTCTAGATCTTCTACACTTCTGCTTTTCCACATCACTTGGCTCAATGGCTCAGTTCATTACTTTTCTTTCAGTTTGTTCATTTAGCCCTTTCTACTTCTGATTCTACAAATAATGACGCCAGTCTCTTTGTGTTGACCGTTGCTTAATGAAATGGTTTGGTAATTATGGTGTTCATAAACTTAAGAGAAGAAATCATAATTTAGTTCCAACAAGTCACTAGACTTAATCGACACCTCTTTAGATAGGTTGTAAATACACAGGCTCCCAAAGTCATATTATTTCAACGCCTTTATTCTTTTGTCTGTCAGTCGATGTCCATTTGTCTGCATGTCTTAACCCTGTAGACTTTTATGGAGACCTGCTCAGGAATAGACCGACACATAAATGTTCATTCATTATACAAGATTATCCAGACGCCATGCATAAGAAGACCAAATGTAATCTCTCCCTTTCATTTCCACCACCCATCTTTTCATTCGCTGTCATCACTTTATCGTGTCATTTCAAGGATCATCAGTAATTTCTGAAGGATAATTTCTTCACATCCATCCCAAGGCTGTTCTGTCAGAGAACTGATAGAGAGATAAGTTTAACATCCAGACATAAAATGCCTGTGAGGGATGTAAAACTTAAAGAATTAAAAAAAATGTTGCACTCAAATAATCTCTCATTTCTTTTCCTCCACTGTATCACAGGCTGTCTTCCAATGAGTTTTAAAAAACAAATAGTCATTGTCACCTTTGTAAGGGTACATTTGTCTAAATGAATCATTGCCATGTTCCCAGTTGTCAGAGGTTCCTCTTATATCTGCTCTTTATGCATCAGTTGTTGTTTTGTAAGCTCTGAGATACTTGATGCAGTGCAGTGTGGTGTGGATGCGCACATTTACACCCACCATTGAATCTTATTTACCTAGTTAATGTATTAAGAGGAGTCATTAGACAAAGTGGGTGACTGGTGTCAGCACTTTACCGTGACCTCAGATCGAGAGTGGGTGTGCATGAAGCTTCAAATTGGCCAGTTAGCCCCATGGGGAGGACTTTGTTTATGGGTGCCACTTAGACTCAACTCCCACACAGATGGCACCAACACATAGTAATCTATGCCACACATAAACACACCCACAGTACTGTACCGATTGTACATATTTACAGACCCTCTTGCACAACATTTCGACCAAATGTGGACCCCTACACAAACATGAAACACTGTGCTGGCTGTTTCAGTCTTTCAAGCTTTATATTGTTGAAACACTCTTCCCCGTTCCCAATAAATTGGACCCACTGGTTTTACCAGATTTTTTTTTTTTCATCCCTGGTGTCAAATTTGGCCACCAACCATAGCTATACGGACAACTTCAGCTTTCAGATTAAGATTTCAGATAAAATGTCCTCTAAATGTCCACTCTGTCCTCAGGGCAGATCTCAGTGATATATTTTTTTACCCTCTTGCTGCCATTTCCCAACATGCATAATTTCCAATAGAAACTTAACACATGCACAGCAAAGGAGTGAGATGGAAATTGTACACATGAATAATGAAGAAATGAAAAATATGGCACCATCCTGATTTGTCTGGATTTGCGGATGCTAGCACCACCAGCAGCAATGTGTGAAAGGCAAGCTGGGGCCACGGTCAGAAAGAGTTCAGACAGTTGATATAAAAAGTACAGCTTTGTAAAAGAGAGGGGCCACAAAATTCGTTCAAGCTAGTTTTGAGCAGAAAAAGCAGTTTTTAGACACAATAGTATTGTTGGAAAAATTACCTGGAGCTCCTCTTTGAGACAGGACTGTGATTGGCTTTATGTTTGTAATGAAACTGTTAACTACTAACTACTGAGCTTCAGTGAACTAACCTTGTCCAAAGTGAGCGTAATTACTTTAGCCTGGTATGGCCCTACAGCATGGCAACACACTCATTTCAGAACTGTCACTTATTTAATTCCCAAAAAACGGAAATGATTGAATGCACAGGTGACAGACATAACATGTGTGATATGTTTTCTGATATGATTTTTTGATCAATTTATTTCCAATTCATGTTCTAGTTTGAATGCTTTTCTCTTCACAGGCACTGTGAGCATTTCTCTTTATTGTGGGAATGACTTGAATGGCTAAATGAACATTTCTCTCTCTTTCAGGATGCTACAGATACTAGAACCCTCTTTATTGTCTTTATTTCAGCCCTTCTCTATCCCCTTCCCAAGAATATGCTGAATGGATTCTGTTTTCTTCAATGCCCCTGATGATTTCACCATTACCTTTAACACCAGAGATGCACTGTAGTGTTTACCATACTTTACCAATACCAAAACCAATTTTTACAATGCAATATTTTTTGGGGTTTTGTCCTATATCTATATATACACATATATATCACAGTAGCCCCTTAATGACTACTTTCACTGATTTTGCTTGGCACCGCCCAGTGCTAAGGAACACCATTTTAAAATGGACTAGACCATACCACCAGCCAAGCCCATTGACCAAATTAGCCTCTCAGAGTGAATACTGATGTACTTTTCCCTTATTCCCTTCCCCGCTCAAAACAAACATCCCCATCAAAACTATTCAAATCCCCTCTGTGGAAGTTGATTTGCTAACTCTTGTATCTTTTACTAACAACAAGCTTCCAAATTCTTCCAATTTGATTCTTTTCATTAGTGAATTTTCTTTTCCCTTACCTTTTTATAATTTCTACAACTAACACTGTGTCATTCACGGAATGTGAACCATCTGTTGTTTTCTCTTCTTAACTTGCGACTTACATACTAACAAATGTATTGTTATCCTTTAATTCCTTTTGGGTTTTTTTTAATGATTTTATTTTGTAGAATACCCTTTTAAAACAAAATAGTTATACAGTTGCTTTCTTTATTTCTTTATTTGGATGTTTTTTCTATAAACAATAGGGAAGAAAGATACATTCTTTGAAATTTTACTATTACAGTTTTTTCTTTTGCTGTTAAAAGGAGAAGCTGGTTTTGCAATTTTTTTATTCTTTTTTTTTCCTTTCCCACTTTTTGGGGGGTTGAGGTGTGTTTTCTTGAGTTTAAGGTTTGTCATTATTTTTTTTTCTTTCTCCTCCCCCTGTTTTCTCCTGAAGCACGCAGGCATTGGACACGCTATGGTAAACAAACTGCATTATATGGTAGATATCATTCTAATTGTCTTATACTTTGGTTTGCCCTGGATTTTCCGTTACCTCTTTCTATTCTGTTTGCTTTACTGAAAGTACAATTCGTCATCAAATCCAAGGTAGCTGAAAAACTCCACCTCTCTGTTTTTTTTTCTTTTAGCCCTCTCTCTCTCTCTCTCTCTCTATATATATATATGTTATTACTTTTTTTTATTGCCATCCGGTTCTCCCCTTCCTGAAAATAATTAAGGTGTTCATCCAAAGAGGTCTGCCCAAAAAATTAGAGATTTTGATTTTTAAGATTTCATTTGTTTTGCTGTTTAATTTCTGACCCTTTTTATTTGGTTATTTGTTATTTTCCTTTTTACTTAAAATGCTATCCGTATGAAGAAATAAAGAATCATAATGCAATATGTTTTCTCATTTGAGTATTAGAAAAGAGTTTACTTTTTTGTTACTCCTGATTTATTTTCATAGAAGAACCCTATTAAGTGACCGCACACAGCAGAGTTCTCAGGCAGACGAATGACAGACAAAACTCCAGTGAAAGAAAGTAAAAAAATATATATATATTAAAAAAGGGAAAGGTCTTTATTCAATAATTTCTTCAACTATTTAATAGCATGAAAAGGGATGGCGCTGAGGAGACTATGTTGCCTCAGTTGGACCTGTTCAGCCTGTAATGGAGCGATCTGCTATCTAGGCTTGCCATCCTGTAGTTTATGGAGTCATGAAGAGTATTTACAACTCCTGATTTAGTGGCCAAAGCCTTCACTGTAAAATAGGCCTCAAATGAGGGCTTGATCCCATTAGTGGCCTTAGGTTGATTTATGATCAAGATGGAGCTGTTCCCAGACCTGCACCTGAACACACTCTCTCTTGTGCGCACACATGTACACACTTACTAAAGTGCTTTAATGTGGCAGTAGTCTCCTGAACTCAGGTGCAGAAATCAAAATTAGAGTAATGATTAAAGCTCATTATGGAAAATCAAAAAGCAATTGCACTTTTATTAAGCTGCAATCTTAGGGACGTTTCCCACAATAATTGACATTGATGTTTTAAAAATGAAGACTAATCTTTGTAGTATTCATATTTTTTTTTAAATATGAGGCTGAATGTACGCTACTACTGCCAATGTACATTGATAGACCAGCATGTGATCACTCTTACTTGCTTTCACTGGACTTTTAAATGAACCTCTCTGCTCTTGATACAGACCATAAAGAAAACTGCCTGGGGAAATCTGACCTGTGTGCAATCAACCCCTCATTATCACTAACACTAACTTATATTTCTTATTCTTTACTGGCTTGCATGAAAAAACTTGACCCCCTTCCCAATTTTATTTATTTTTTATATATATAAATTGCATTGAGTATATATGTATATGTATATATCTTGGCTAACATATATACATACATATATCAGTTGTCCTAATATAATCAATATGGCCATAAAACATTTAGCCACACCCTCTTGCCGTTGTATTTAATTTTTCTTTTTTTTTTCTTTTTTTTTTTACTTCTATCAGTTTAACTTTAAAATTAACTTACTAAAATGAATAATGACCTCACATCCTATCTTGCTGAAACAAAAAAGGGGGAAAAGTAAAGAGGGAAGACAGATTTTCATTTTCTTGGTGAATAGAGTATTGATGACTTGGAATAAATCTGCCCAATCCATCAAAACATGAGTTGGAGAAAAGTTATAAGTATTCGGCAAGCTACTGTGTCTGGCCATGACTCAGTCTTAGATCAAATTTGACAAAAGTGATGGAACAACTGGAAGCTCACATCAGAAATACTGTGGTGAAATGCTAGTGGAGGCATCATGACTGAGCTCAAATTTGTGTCCAATAACGTGGAGGGCAGGGAAAGCGATGAAACATTATGTCCTACGATTGGACTATAAGTGCTCCATTCACCAAGACACTGATGTCCTCTCTCAATTTTCCCTATTCTTTAAAAAACCCTCTCATTTCCATTGATTTCATATGTGATTGAAGACATTGGTCTCATCCTATCCCTCTTCCACCTCCCAAAGTTATTCAGTGGTTGTATTCCTGCACCCTGTTGGCATGTTTCTATTGGCTAGAACTTCACATCAGCACGTGTCATTCTTTGTTACACGTGTCTTGATGGGTTTTTCCGTTGCATTCTTGTCCAAATAAAACCTTGACATTGAAAGCTCTCTTCCTTTCCCCCATTTGTCTGGTGTTGTGGTGCCCCACAATTACTTCCCCACCACTTCCACATTTTGCTGCATCTTGCCAGATGTTATTTTTGTTTGTTTGTTTAATAGTTGGTCTGTTTGTGGTGTGTCTATTGAAATTATCCCTCTATTCCCCATTCTCCTTGTCATCTTTCCATTTAAGTGCATGGCTTGTGTGTCACCCTGTTAGCTTGGATGGGTTCATTTTGTTTCCTCTTAACCAAAACAAACCCTTGTCACATGAAATAACACATTGGTCCAAATCTGGACCCGGTTTGAGCAATCAAATTGCAGAGGACTTTTAAAGAATCCTCACCTACCACTTTCGACTAAATTTACTAAAACAATGTTACTAATCTAGTGTTTCAATCAAACCTTTGTTGTAACTGTACTAACAACCATTTTTGTGTCTGACTTCCCCTTACTTACAAAAGTACTAACCGATTTTGTTCACCACCCTCCCCAACCCTTTGAACTCTTCTCGGCACACAACAAAGATAATCCACTCCCCCACTCTCTCCCTCATCACCTTGACAACTGTTGCCGAAACAGCACTCACCCCAGGCTTCCCAATCCTCCCTCATGTTTTTACTAACTTAGAGGTGTAGCTTAGTTCAGAGGTTCAGGGGTTTAGCTTACCAACCCACAGATTCCATATTTAGTGCTGTAACACAGATCCCCCTCCCACAATAAATTAGGCCTCTCAAATACATATTGACAAGCTGCCAGACATCTATCAAAGTCCACCACTGGATGGGATCCCTTCTTTCCCTTTCTCTTTCTCTGAAACATCCTTTCATCCTGTGGGCCTGGCTTTGACCTGAGTTAATGGGGAGGCGGTATGTGCAGTCTCTTATGTGAGCCTTTAAACTGTAATATATGAAAAAATATAATATTGATTCTTCCTTCGAAAGATCTCTGACTGTAATCAAATGTATTGCCAACGAGGGTAAGTGAAACGTGTTCAAGGTAAGCTCCTCCTCCATAGTGAGACGGACTGTGCTGTACATGTTAGGACTGCTGACAAAGAAACTGCAGTCTCTCAGAGAAAGTGAAAACCTGGCTGCCTTTAGGATTTCAAGGTAGAACATGATCTCCTCTCTTGAACAGAAAAGTGAGTGAGTAACTGGCACAAAACTATTTTCCATTGTATGTGTTGAAGGCCTGGATATAGCTTCAAATATCATAAAGTGTAAAATTCCTGTTTTTTTTCTTTTATATTGGGGATATGGCTAACATAAGCTTCAAGACTTGGTTTGATAGTTCTCAGCCAGCCCCTCAACACCACCCGGGTTCATTCTGAAACACTTCTTTGTGGAAGTAAGAGCTGCTAAACTTTTGTTCATTTTTGCCTACTATTTTTTCTTTCTTTTACATTTTACACTAGTCGGCAGATAAGTTGCTTCCAGCCTCCCTGAAATCGGTAAGCTGTGAGCTGTGCTAGTTCTCAGTATGTTGGGAGCTGTGTAAGACATGGCTTAGATACATTTATGAGCACACATGAAATAAAATTTAAGCTCGCTAAAATAAAACATGGTTCTTATGTATACAGGATCTGGTTAGTCTTTATTGTATTCTATGAGACTTTTTCTGTGCAATATAAGTGTGGTCAGTGTAATCCCCAGCAGCACAGTTGGAATCATGTTGATCCTTGTTTACTTGCTGAGAGGGAGATCTGCTTCACGGAGCGTTCAGTTGCCATCAGCCTGCAGTCATAAAGTCAGATTTGGTCAATGAGCCAGTAACACGCTCAACTGAGCACACCACAGGACTCCATGCAAAGAACAGTTCTAGTTCAACATCCACTACAGGAGAAATGCCTTTATAAGTGTTGCTACTCCGTAGGTAGTTGGCAGCTTAAAAACAGAAGAGAAAGATTTATTGAATAGAAGGTACAGTATTTTAATAACAAAACACAAACCATTCCTCCATCACAGGACCATCTAGCCATGTGAATGGGAAAAAATGAATGCTTCTCATGATTTGAATTCAGAGCTGTTTCAATCAGTTAGCAGTATATTCTGCTAAAATCAGCTTCAGGCTGAGATTTCTTTGATATTCGGCACACATAGTTAGTATAGATGAGCCATATTAGTTTGTTTTCTGTGTTTGCTGGACTAAAGAAGTATCTGAGGAGCAGCTGGGTAAATCTAAGGTATTCAAGGGAGCCAATGAGAGTTGGCTTTGAGTTACAGTACATCTGTGTCTTATGTGTGTGGTCCTATTTTAAATAGTCCTTTTTTAGTGGCAGCAGGTTAGATGCTTGCTTTAGGTAATTATGAAATTAAGTCTTTGAGTTATGTTTTAATTTTAAATACATTGAGGAGAAGTTCTCTTTGAAAAAAGAACAGAAGAGAGAGATGAAGAAAAATATTATTTTAATTTATCAGGTTTTGTTAGCTTATTATGTAGGCTACGTTTAATTACAGAAACTACAGAAACTGTAATCACACAATCACAAAGAATTATTTCCAAGCATATTGTTGCTTCTGCTCAGTTTTCTTTTTCAGAATGCCTTTAAATTTGCTCCAAACTGTATGGCTGGCAGGCCAAGAATATCAGGCTATTTCCACTATCAACCTGTGATTTCAGCACCCTTCCCTCAAGCCAGTGTTGAAAGTCTTTGTAATGTTGCTCAGTGTGCAGTCTGGTCAGAGCAAAGATGAGCTAACTTGTGAATAAATACAGTTACCTCAGAGGAAACCTGATGATATTTGTTTTGCGTTTGATCTTTTTTTTTTTTTTAACTAGTACTGCAGGTGCTTATTTTGGATATTTGTCACATTGTCTTTGTGGGGTTTTAATTGCTGTTAAGGTCCAACTTCTGATGAAAGAATAAATCTATGTCTTTAGCTGTGAACTTTATAGATGTCTGGCAGCTTGTTCCTCATGTTCCCGTTGAGCATATCCTGCCCTGGAAAGTCCAAAAAGCTTAGCTTGGCCATAAAAGATGTTGATGCTCTTTAGCCAACATTTCAGATTACATCTCTACCATTTACTGTCCATGCTCTGTCCTTATTTCAAGAAGAGGTCACGCCATGGGTAGATGGCTTTAGCCATAATAAGTAGGAACATTTTAAATGGCATATGTTGTGAGATTTCTGGCCCCCTTGTTTCTCCTACTTAGCCGCCTGGAAGGTCTCTGTCGTCACTATGGGAAAAATGAAGTTGCCCTGCTGAAAGCCCCTTCAACACACCAGCAGTATCAACTGCAGCTTCTTCAAGCCAGACACATCAGGCCAATATGATTGCTCTTTCTCACCAAGTAGCAACAGCAGACATAAAAATGAGTTGCCCTGTTAAGAAGGGAAGTACGGCAAAAAAAGAGTGTTAAAAAACAATCAAGAAAAAGAGAAGGTTCAGCACTCAGCTGGGGCGACTGATCTGTTGAGTGCAGTTGCTAAGATTTCTTTTCAGCCCTCTGCTTTAGAGTTTAAAGCCACAATTTTGTTGTTTCAAACTAAGAAGATTTAACTGTGCTCTATTAGTGCCATGCTTAGTGCTTAAGTCATGCTTATCAAAGCTGCAGTAAACAGTCAGTGATGTACTGCACTGTAGCAGATTCAACATGCAAGTACTGCTGTATGTAAAATCTCATTATAATTGACTGAAATGTAAAGTTGGACCTTGGAAATGAAAGTAGTTTGTGCTAGCATCACTTTTGAGTGCACAAAGGTAATGACAAACAGATGGTTGTGTACACGGCTCCCTGCAGTGCTGTATTTAAACTGTGTACATTCATGCAGAATAGCAGATGTTGAATCAGACATGAGTGTTTCACTTTCGCCTGGCCTCGCTCTGTTAGGATAATTAGACAATAAATTGGTCACTAACTGCTAAAATTGCTCCCAAATCAAACCGCATTATTTGGCAGGAAGTCTGTATAGCCGCATAGCTGTGGCACTGATAGCAAATACAGCCATGATATGATACAGTTAGCCAAATTAATTGTATTAACATTTTCAGCAACAATTTGCTGATTTTATTGACTTTAATGTAAAATATATTTTTTGTTGTTTTTTTGTGGTGGAGGGAAATCCTTATCTTCATTCTTATTTCAATATTCAATATTTCAATATTTCAGTACGTCACTCTTCAATTATTCTTTGAACAGACAAGGTAAAAAACAGTTGCTTCACCTTGTCTTGTCTTGTGTTGCATCAGTACAAGAGTGGTCTCCACACATTCTGCCCTAATTTAGTTTAAAACACTTCTTGATCAGGATAGACGGCTTCCAGTAATATGAGGATACTGAGACAAAGTATTCTAGACATCAAAATACAATTTAAAGAGAAAAAAAGACAGTTGTCTCACAGAAAAGCCTGGAGGGAGCATAACAATTATACCATTTGTGCATTTTTTTTAAAAATGATTTTTTTCCGCTTTTCAGTCCACACTATCTTATACCATCAGCTTGCTGCTGTGTGTTTGATTCCGCGAGGTGCTTTCTGCTCTTTTAGCGATCAAACGTGCAGCACATGTGTAACCTTGCACAAAAGATGAGACTTGAGGCAGTTGGATATTGAAAAGGGATTTATTTTTTTACTGGTGGTTCCTTGAGTGAGGACTGGCTCAGAAAATGAATGTTGCTGAATAGCTACGGCAGTCACAGGGAAAGCCTAGTTGATGTTTTAAAAAAAAGAGTATTATCTCTAAGATCATGTTTTTGTACTTGGCTTTGTGTAACATTTTGATTCAGTGCATTTGGTTCGGATAGTCATCAGTGTTTATAAACGGGACAAAAGAGTGGCTGCTTATGACTTGAATTGAATTTTACGTGTCTTTAAGCTGGACTTAAATCATTGCTAGATACAGTTAAAGTCTACTTGAGCCATTACTTATCTATGTCAGGACTGTTCCTCTGCCCTGCCAGTGATTAGACAGTGAGCACAGCATTGTCCCATAAGTTTTCTATTAGCAACTGCACTCTAGAGTGAAAGCCCCCAGTCTGACTGGCACCAAAAGCAACCAACCAAGCGATACCACATAGGGTGCAGCCACACCTGTCACTGGTGTTTAATCCATTTTCTTCCTTGTTTTTCCTCCTCATTCTTCTAATTTCTCTCCACTCTCCTCATTCTCTAAATCTATCCCTGTGCGCTCTCTCTGTCTCTGTCTCTCTCTCTCTCTTTTCATCTGTCTCTTTTGGGCCATGCCTATGCCAGGTGACCATCTCAGTGGATGGTATATTGACCACCACTGGTTATACCCAAGAAGATTACACCATGTTGGGCTCTGATGACTTCTTCTACATTGGAGGGAGCCCAAACACCGCCGACCTGCCCGGATCACCAGTCAGCAACAACTTCATGGGCTGCCTTAAAGATGTGAGTGGCTCTGTGGAGTTTGCGAATATACTGGATATCAAACATGCCATCATGTACACACTTTTATCTGCACTATATCTCACTGCCTCGTGTTAATAGGTAGTTGTTACTTGCTTTGGAAAGGATTCTGACCACACCAGCCCGCAGTGGGAGATTAATTTAAAATATCACGCTCAGCAGGTGTGGGCATTTTCTGCCAACTGATTGCATCAGTTTTTAGTTTGTCTCAACACTATAGGTTTGTTTGTTTTTTGTCCCACAGAAAATGGCACATAGAACACACAATGTGTTTGACACGTTTGTGTTGACTGTCACTTGAGAAACTTCAGTCTGTGCAGATATAACTCCCACATTCGAGAGTCGAAGGTGTTAAACAAACAGTATTCTGAATCTGTTTCACTCCATGCGTCCCCCTAATCACACTACCAAACACATCCTCAGGCATTTCACACATCATAGGGGATGCTTATAAACCACAAACAGACAGTTTCAAATGTATACTCATGCACACACAAATACACAGCCACACATAGTCATGGATATGTAGAGGACAGTTATAAAATCTTAATTTCTTCCACTTTGACAAAAAATACTTTTATTTTCACCAGAGCTTTAATTCACAACTTAACAAGCTGTCAAGAGCACCAATCACAGCTTAAAGTATTATGCCCTTGTAAATGTAATGACTTGTATAGAGGCAACGCAACATGGTGCCATCACATTTCCTCATAAAACCATGCTGATTGAATAAGTAATTACTTTTGCCATCACTTTTAATGGATCTCACAGTAATCGCCCTATCTCTAACTTAATTATGCCTGCAGAATTACATTTTCATTATTTGGGTTGCTATCGGAAGGATCCCTAGTGGGTCTTAAACTTCCCAAGGCGTTTAACTATCCTCTCTCTCATCAAGACAAGGCTGGATTTACAGGCGGGGGGGGGGGGGGGTTAACGGTAGAAAACCAGACAATGG
>JBBPCS010000878.1:10012729-10027112 GCA_037974645.1 Hollardia meadi | reverse complement strand
GTGTGTGTGTGTGTGTGTGTGTGTGTGTGTGTGTGTGTGTGTGTGTGTGTGTGTGTGTGTGTGTGTGTGTGTTGCACCATTTGCTGGCGTTTTCACTCAATTTAATAACTTTAAGTCTACCAAACACATCCAGAGGCTCTGGACCCTCCAGTTTGTTTATTCTTAAAGGTGTGTTCACAGGCCAGAAAGAACTAGTATTTGATCCAGACTTGAGCCTAGTAGACTCTGCAGCTTACTGGTTGTTTCTGTTGGTGTTAGTTTGAGTCTTACGGGCTCAACACAGAAAAGGCACTGAGACAACCTGCAATGAGAGTAACTGAGAGTGCCAGGTAAAGTAGTAGTCGTAGCTGGAAACGAAAAGGAAAGTAAGTGGTTGGGGGGTAGAGAGCGGTGTGTTTCATCCTGTGCTAGTTCAGTGGCACAGCTCGGATTATCAGTGGTGTTATGTTCTGGGGCAAGGCTTTCATGCCACCACCATGGTCAAACGCCTTTGATACGCTCGGCCAGTACCCTCCAGGCAGCAGAAATCCAAAGGAAGAGCACAGCAGAAGAAGAGTAAAAAGGCACCAAAAGAGGCACTGAAGCCCTATGTAGTTATTCGCTGTGTGTGCATGCGTGCGTGTGTGTGTGCATGCTTGTTCACATGCACGCTCATACGTGTGTGTTCAAAGTCACCCGCATGCTATGATCATATACTGTGTGATGTATGTGTGTGTTTTCTGTGCTCCCAGTCAGAGTGGTGAGGTGTGAAATCGAGTGTCTCTGCTCCTCAGCCCCCCAGTCTTGTTTCCACAGATTCCTCTCTTCAGCACATCACCATCTGTCTCTCCACCACAACCTGCGCCTCTCCATCTCTCTCCCAGACAGTGACCTTGCTATCGCCCATTTCACACTCCTCCCTCCATGTCAGTCTTTCTCCCCCTCGCACCTCGTCTCTCCTCCTTGTCTTCCCTACTCTTCCCACCTCTCTCATCACTTCGTTCTCCGCCTCTAATCTTCCCTTTCTCTGGGGCAGTTTTGTGTAATTAAGTCCATGGTAGCGCTGTTGGCACGCCAGCTTTGCCATCCTGACGGCCAAATTAAAAATTGATTTCTTCGACTGATTCCATGCACTGGATGAATGCTCTCGCCCTCCTCCTCACCCTCACTCTTTTACTCCTGTCCTCCCCTCCCAACTCCATATTGATGCTCTATCTCTCCGTCTGCAGCCTTCTTCCAGTCTCACCTTTGTGCGCGATAAAATCTTCATGGCCCCCACTCACACTCCACCAACCTAAAGTCAACATCCATTTGAGACTTTGTTGTTGGAAGGATGCTGCTGCAAAGCCTGACCTTTACCCTTTGAGTAAAGGTCAGAATTTGCTTCTTTATCATAACAGCAATCAATGCAGTGTAATGCCTGCTGCTGAAGGCACATCACAGACTGAATGTCACTAAAGTCGATAAGTATATAAAATATTTATGAAATCACTTTAAATTAACTCTTAAAGGATCATTTGTTGGAATCTAGTTTGACACTTGTGTAAAAGCAGGCTCATATTACATGGTATACAGTATGTACTCATTGAACATTAAAAACCCCAAGTACATCAGGGGGAAAAAAAAGTTTTTTGTACTGCTGACTTACCGTGTTTTAGATTTGCAGAATTCTCGATGACAAAACAAATCAATGCAGTCAGCCCCTGAGGAAGGGTTTGGCCCTGCATTAGCTGTACTGATGGAGTAGTGAGAAAGTCCACCGCCAATGTTGGGGCCACATGTCTTCTGAAACTAGAAAGATCACTGAGGTTAATCCAGGACATAACCACCCTGTGCCTCTCCTACCCGGGTCACTGTATTCAGAAGTCAGAAGTGATCAGCAGATCAAGAGAGGGGACAAAGACTGTGCATCCAGACATGATAACTCAAGATATTAAAGTTTTTAAACCTTTGACAGTGGTCTTTTTATTGGTGGACAAAGCGGCGAGCTTCTCTGAACTGGACGATTTGGCTCGTTAGATGGGCTGTCGAGACCTTCCCTTCCGCTACTGAAGCGGACATATGACAAATGTCTGTATAGAGCCGGGCAGCAGGGGTTTGAAGATATAAAAGAATGACATAAGGCACTGAGTACGATTATTTGACACACCTTTCAGAGTGGGCCCTGCATGCCCCACACACTTGGGTGATACTGTGCATTGCTCTCCCCAACTGAAACCTTTGTCATCCTCCCCTTTGTTATTCATCCGTCTTCTTCTGCTTGTGTTACTGCTAAACACCTCTCTTGTTTTCTCCCGCCTTCTGTTTTGTGTTCTGCTTTTTTGTTGCCCCTGGCTACTCCTTTCCTTTTGTATTTGTATTCTTTTGCTAGAATAGAAGACTTAAGTGACTGTGAAAATGTGACTGGCTACCACAGCAGTTTCATGTATCTGCCCTTGTTGACTCAAACACGCTAAAGTGGATTTGAGCACACACTGAAACAGACAACGACAGCTGCTTGAATCAAACTTAGCATGAAACTCTGAACATGAAGCCCCAAGATCCCAAATTGATTTGAAAAGACGCTATTTACATCCTTTTTAAATTCACAATCTTCACTTTAGCCGCTAGCTAAAAACGTGAGTGCACACCCCACGTGAAGTGGATTTTGGTTAATGCTAGAGGTGGCTTATCCACTCTTGAGCATCAGTGTATATGTTTACATTTATATGAATCTTGATATTTTTTTTCATACAAGTCAGACTAAAATTTATGTCTGATTTTTGGTACTGATACTGATACTAACTGGCCTAAAAATATTCTGCTACAGTTTGTTTCCTGCGTCATCTTTCCCCTATATACCATATGATCATTTGAAAAAAACAAAAACAAACAAACAAAAAAACAAACACCAGGCTGCATTTTTGTCAAGACAGAGCAGTGTGGGTAAACAAAAATAAATACCTGAAAAAAAAATCAAAATAAATCTTTTTCCTCCACCCACTGTCTTCTCTCTCTTTCACCTACCTCTCTTTTTCTAACACCTTAAGCCAGGCGAGCTCACACCTTATTAGTTGCCAGTTTTAGCTTTATCACAGCTAATTACCAGGACTAATCTCTGCTAATGACGACATTATGAGGTGTACAGTACATGTGGCAGCGTGGCCAATACAGGAGATAACCAAAGGAGGCTTAGGTTCAAGAATAACCTAGAATATCTGTGTTCTTGTGCCTGTGTGTAGGTGTGGTGTTTGACAGAGAGGGCGAGAGAGAGAATGTGTGCGTACATGTGAAAAAAAAATTAGGTAGATTGGAGGGCGTTTGAAAGGGATACTGTGACAAAGACAGTGACGGCAGCAGTCTGGACAAATTAGATAGTCCCTCATTGCACAAGATGAGCAGTGCTGCAAACGGGAAAACAGGCCGATGCAAACAAAAACAAATGGTGGCTTAATACACAGAGGATAAATCATAATTAATTCATCCTCTTTGTACTTGGGGTAGGCAGGAGTTTACAGGTCTCAAGAAGCAAGATGAAGGAAATGTTGGAATACAAGTTGTGTCAAAAAAAAGGAACTAAAAAAAGCAGCAGTTAACAGCAGTTTACAGTTTGTACTTAATGGGGTAAATCATGGAAAGCCACTGATATGGTGAGTGTTACATTCCAAACACAATGAGCTGGTAGCTTTTCTTTGCCTTTACTCAGTGATAATTCAACTGAACACATCTGCTGCCAAGATCAAATATGGGCCACTTTACAATAACAGGACAATGTCCTTAACCTTGTGACTGAAACAGCAGCAGAAAACAAAGACAGAAATGTAAAGAGGCATTTTTTCCCCTCATTGTTACCTGTCAATGAGTGTGTCTTGGTGTGTGTGAGAGCATCAAGAGCACTACAATCAGGAGAGAAAACACGCACAAACACGGAGACCTCAGCTGCTTCACACTATTACCTTGATGACGGCCTCTCAAAACACTCTTTACATAGTGTTCAACAAATAAAAGAAAAACTAAAACTATGGAAGATGAGCCTAATTTATTTTGCTTTTAGCACTTAATCCATTATGAGTGCACACAGTGAGGCATAGAAACACACTTTGAGCTGAAACAGTAGAGCCGTATTCCATCAAAGGCTGTCGGAGACATTTGCATTAAGGCTGGAGGCAATATCTACTTCTCCCTGCGTCTGAATATCCCCTGGAGCCTTGTGATTTTATTTATTTATTTATTTTTTCAGTTTAATGTGCACATGTACTGACATTTCTGATCTACAGTTTTTCTCCAACAACACTTTATACAGCTAATGGATTTGACCAAGAGCTAGGAGTTTGTACAGTGGTGATCAGAGGTTTATGTACTGAGCATGTAGTGCCCCCACACAAACCCCAACACTCACTCAGATCAGTCAAGTCGGTAAACGGAGTGAAGAACATCAGTAAACTCAGCACTCCTCTGAACTAAATCTGTTGTTAGGAGACCTTTGAGATGGAAAAGTAGCTTGTGGAGCATGTTGTATCAATTTTGGTTTCACACTGCTGTTCAAGAGAAAGTCTTTCATTTGTGTTTTGATTCATCATTTCCCCATGCTGACAAGATTTCCCAGCAGCCGCTCTAACTGACACTTGAAATTAATTTGGGCAATTAGGATGCATCTGCAGGCTCTCAGGATTATGGACAGAATGTTCCTATCTGTTGCAGCTGTGTTTTGCAAAATAACCTGTCACTACCATTATTTTATACAGAATTCAATCCTCAATACTCGCTTTCCTCTATGCTCTCTAGGTGGTGTACAAGAACAACGACTTTAAGCTGGAGCTATCACGGCTGGCCATCGAGCGTGACCCTAAAATAACCCTGAATGGCGACCTAGTGTTCCGCTGCGAGGACGTGGCGGCCCTGGACCCCGTCACCTTCGAGACCCCCGAGTCCTACATCTCCCTGCCAAAGTGGAACACCAAGAAGACGGGCTCTATCTCCTTCGACTTCCGCACTACGGAGCCCAGCGGACTCCTGCTGTTCAGCCACGGCCGCCCTCAGGGCCCCAAAGAGCAGAAGCCCGGTAGGGAGCTGAAGACTGATTACTTTGCCATGGAGCTGCTGGACGGGTATTTGTACCTGCTGATTGATATGGGCTCTGGAAAAACAAAGCTGAAGGCCAGCAACAAGAAGGTCAACGACGGGGAGTGGTGCCATGTGGATTTCCAGAGGGAAGGGAGGAAAGGTGAGGGGTGCTTTAAAAGTGTTTTGCTGAGACTGACAAATCATCTAAAATTTGACTGTGAAAACTTTCTTTATTGTTAGATTATTCACATTCATCATTTTTTATTTTCCAACCACCTGTCAAAAAAAATTAGCATCTTCACAATTGGCAGTTAGTTAAATTATATTATTTTTATAAAAATAATAAAACAAGAAACAATGGTGTAATTTTGACTGTGGCAAAGTTTTTGGTATCATCATTGATGAGGATTGAAAAAGGTTGAGACAATTCTGACCAATCCACAGTCATCATGTATTCTGGCAGTTCTGTATACCTTTTTACAATGTGTAAAAAATATCCCTTGTGTCTACACAAAGGAAGACAAAAGGGAAAACAAAACAAAAAGGACTGTTGTATGAATACAAAAAAGCAAAAAGTCGCCCTGTTTATTTGCTTTACAATTGCCTTTCAAAAAGGCTAGACATCCGTTTCTGGCTGCACTTTTTTTTTTTTTTTTACAAAACCACAAATACGCACCTGGACTAATCATATACATATTCTTAATCTACTGCTATTTTCATTGTGTTCTGCAACTTCATTAGGCAGCAGAATGAAAAGGTTCACTGGATTAGGGGGAGTCAGATGGTGTCACAGATTTATCCATCACAGAAAAGGAGACAGAATTGTTTGTGACAGTCTAAAACCATCTATCTCTCCATGCTATTCTAAACATGTCAATACAAAAGCTAAAAACAGTTTACACATTATTCTATTACTAATACATCTAGTGGAATTTATTAATGTAAATACCTGTTTGTTGTGATCCAATTTCTCTGCCTGCATGTGGGCACAAACAGGGGCATCTGCATGCTTTAGTGTGGTGTCTAATGAATGGTCTGTAGGTGGATAGGCACCTTGGACATTACTGTATATCTCCTCCTAATGGCATCTTATAATAAGGAAGCGTGTGTGTGTGTGAGTGTGTGTGTGTGCGTGCATGTATGTGATCTCACTGCTGCTCCTTCTGTAAACGGCTTTTAATAGAAAATTAAGATGGAGTCGTTAATCACAGAAAGAGAGGGGCCTTTTGTTTCACCCACTCCCTGCTGCATTCTGCTTCCCTTTTCCTCCATTTAGCCTATTACAGACACATTACACACACACACACACTCTCTCTCTCTCCAGTCATCTATTCTCCCTGTCTCCTGTACGTCCCTCTGTCTGTCTTCTGTCCTTAAATTATCCATTTAGTGCTCCTCCTGCCTAACAATTCACTCACTCACTCACTCACTCAGCCACTTGACCTCCCACCCACTCACTCACCTATCCAGACAACACACTTCTTCAATCATATGCATTGTGTCTTTGAGTTATTAAAACACACTTCAATCACTCACTAAATACAAGATGCATGCTCAGACACACACAAACTAGCTGTGATTAGACAGCTATATTCATCTGACAACATAAAGAAGATATTTTTTGCATTTTCATTTTTAATACTCAACATTTTATCTTGTTTGTGTTTCTGTGTTTTAGGATCTATCTCAGTCAACAGTCGCAGCATGCCCTTCAGCTCCCCAGAGGGCAGTGAAATCCTGGACCTCGACAGCGATATGTACCTGGGTGGGTTGCCCGAGTTGAAGTCGGACCTCATCCTGCCGCCAGAGGTTTGGACCGCGCTGCTTAACTATGGCTACGTAGGTTGTGTGCGCGACCTCTTCATCGATGGCAAGAGCCGCGATGTCCGCCGCCTGGCTGAGATCCAGAGCGCGCTTGGTGTTAGCAGTTTCTGCACCCGTGAACTGCAGAAGCGGTGTAGCAGCACCCCCTGTGGCAACGGGGGTCTGTGCAAAGAGGGCTGGAACCGCTACATATGTGATTGCACCGGCACCGGATACCTGGGGACCAATTGTGAGATAGGTAAGGAGAGGGATGGTGACGGGAAGGGGTGTCTTTATTGGTGAGTGGATCAAGACTTGAACAGCTATGCATGCATCTACTTTGCAATAGTACACAATTGTGTTATACACAATTCACAAAATAAATTCCACTGTCTCATCCCAAACAACACAGATTCTGGCCCAGTCGCCAGAATAAAATATTGGCATTACTTTTCTACAAACCACAGATATGTGTATATGTAAGCAGGAAGAGGGGTGTGCGACACCTAGGCGAGACGGTTGCCAACCCCTGTTCAAATAAAACTGGATATTTTGAATGAGATGTCGGGACATTTTGCAGCCATCTTTTTGTCTAGAAAACCAGGTATTTTAAGCCAAAACATGATCTTTTCTTAACCCTGACTGACCTTGACTAGTGATTTTTATGCTTAAACCTAACCAAACCTTAACCACAACATAAAATTGTTGTCACAAAAATAAGAATGAAAGCTGAAATGAAAGGAAACAAAGTTTCAACATATCCATCTGAAACATATTGGAATAATGTTTACATGACAGGTATGGAACGTACAGATTTAACATATGCAGGGTTTGCAGAAACGAACAATGCCAACACTTACTCTAACAACGGGGTTGCACAAAAATAACTCCTCATAATGAAGCTTTCATACTCTGCAGTATATAGTAAATGAAGTGTGCAAAGGGAATTTCAGAAACATGAGCAAAACCTGAAAAGTTGCAAAATTGCTAATGTCTTGCACGCCATCCAATAAAGCTGAGCAAGAAAACAAGTGAAGAATGAGGATTTGACAATGTGCTGCCTTTTATTTGACACAGCCAAGCAGCTGCTGTATAACAGAGTAACAGCTCCACAGGGACCTATGTGTGAACCAAATGCCACCCGAGGCTGGGTGGAAATAAGGGCTCGCTGGCTGGGAAGGGGAATTTGGGGCTGAAGCACTGAGAAGCTGACAGCAGTGTGGCAGAGCAGCCAGGCCTACTGCTGCCATCTGTGCCAGTCACGCACACCCAGGTGGCGTATATGCCACAGCCAGGGGAGGTGAGCTAGTCAAATAGTGCCACGTACATCTGATTCATTCTAATTAGCTGCAGGCACCTCGCTTCATGGTTTGTCTATGCGTGTCCGTGGGGGTGAGTGAGCCATGACACTATGGGATTTTGAGGGACAAGGAGGGTAATGAGGGAAGGAGAGATTGGATTCAAATCAGGACAGCACAGATAGAGGATGAAATGTCTCTATTTTGAAGAGTGATATTTTAACAGTTTTGTCTTTGGGTGCTCACATGACAGGTGTGGTTTCAGTGGTACTCTTCTGCCATCTAGTGGAGCTCTTTTTCAGGGCACCTTTCTACAAACCAGTCACATACAGTAATAATCTGTGAAAATAGACTGCGTGCATGGACTAACAGAGTGTAAGTAAAATCAATGATTTTGACTGGAGGAAGAAACCCAAAGTGTCAAAGCACAAAAAAAGTAAAGCATTGATGGTGTTTTGGGCTAATAATGGGATGGTTATGGATTATTTTTGTGTGCTGCAGATTGTTGCATTGGGTACAACCCTAAACATTTATATAAACTGAGTCTTTGTTTGGTGTGTTGGTTTGGGTGAATCTATACTTTAAATAGCTCCGCTTTTACCTGTTTGCCCACCCAAAGCAATGATTTTCCTGTGTCTTTAGGCGTCATTTTATTTGTCCCCTTTAAAATCTACCGTGTGACAGTGACTCATGCTAGCCCGTGGTGACACATATCAACCCACACTGCAAGATAAGAGCAGTGCGCAGGATACCTTCATTCTACACAGCTTTCTATTTATGGCATGGCTAAATCTGGAGAGTAACTGCGGTTGTGCCTAGTGAGAATAAGGACATCTCAGAAACCAGCTGCACTGTTGTTGTTGACATTATCCTAAGCTTGAGGAGAGTCTGATATTGGAGTCTGTTTCTTGTGGTTTCCTTTCTTTCATTATTATGAATGTCTTCATTTTGTGCTTAAGGTGGTAGAATTGTCATCTGATGAAAATACGATAGGCGTATCGGAAGTCTTGGGCATATTCTGCACACTGCCAAACACTTAACTGGACACAGTTTATGAACAAAATGACATGAATATACAACATGAAGGAGCAATAACAAAAACACAAAATGAGACAAAGGCCATGGATGTAGTCCACATGCTGTCATCAAACTTCAAAACCCACTTACATGCGTTACAAGTGCAGCAATGGCTGATTATATTTTGGTCGCTGTGATTCAGTGTTTGGTTTTCAGGCACACATGACTTTGATCATCATTTTCAATGAATGTTCCTTTGATCTTATGTTGCACGTACAGTATGACATCCAAATACAGTAAAAAACAGTACAGTAAAAAACAGTATTACATCCAAATACACCTTTTCAATATAAATATAATTTATTTTAATTTAAAAATTTCAATATTCAATATAAATACTAATTTTTTTTTGCATTTTTGTTGGGTACATTTTAAATGCTTAAAAAGCAAAGAAAGAAAATGAAACACTTCATATAATGCTAGGGCATACAGCTAAACCTTTTTTTTTGTGAGACAAATTTTACATTTCCACATGTTCTAAATTTAGATCTGTAGGGTTTGGTGAAACTGGGATTTAAATATATCAGATGGGAGGATTTCACAAAGATAATTGAATTTTTTTTCAATCTTATTTGGACTGATGCTGAATTTGACAGATGCTTGAACTGGCTGTCGATACTGTGCTGTCATATCTAATATACCTCCATGCCTACGCTCTAGGTTCATCTGAGACTTAACCTCTGCAAGCATCCACTTTGGGTCATGTCTCACCCACTCTGTCATTCCTCTGTCCCCTCCCTCACCCCTATCCAGAGGCCACGGTGCTGAGTTATGATGGCAGCATGTACCTTAAGATCATCATGCCGGTCACCATGCACACGGAGGCCGAGGACTTGTCGCTGCGTTTCATGTCTCAGCGAGCGTATGGCCTGCTCATGGCCACCACCTCCAAAGAGTCAGCGGACACCCTGCGACTGGAGTTGGACGGAGGCCGCATCAAGCTCACCGTGAACCTCGGTAAGCCTCTGTGATTCATCGTGGATGTCCCTGCTAACCTTTGTCCTACCATCCCTTGTCTCCTCATCTCCACTCTGTATTTTAGCATTCTGTACTGCTGAACATAGAGGGATGGTTTGACATTTTGGGAAAAACATTTCTAAATTTGTCCCTCAAATTTGTTTTGTATGATAGAGCACACTTTTTTTATTTAATGGGTACAGTTGAGAGTACTGTTAGCTAACAAGCTACCTTATGCCCGTCAATGCCCATTGGTTTAAATGGCAAATGCCACTTGTGCTCAAAAGCTATTTATTTGGAAAAACTGAGGTACAAATACAGAAACTTATCCTCCTCATGCTTGCTGCAGGAATATAAGTTTAAAGGATAGATGTATATGTATCCTCAGTACACAGTCATTTCACACTCTGTGGGAAGCCACCCTGCAGTCATTTCTGTCCTGTATTTTTTTTAACCCTTGGCCCCAACATATCCTACATTCACCCCCTTCTTTTTGTTCCCTGTGAAGTCCCATAGTGCCTCCTCCCATTTAAAAGCTCCATCTGTAACAGTTCCTCTGGCCTAATACTGAGCCTTAACCCACTAACCTGTCTCTAGAAGCTTCAAGGTGGCTTTGCTCCTATGTTCACCTGTCCTCGTGGTTCTGCTCTGTTCCCTCATTTGTGGAGTTAGAAGAGGGGCTGGTTGGCTCCACTTCTGTCCAGCAGCAGAGCTAAGAGGATATAGAAATCCTCACCATGCGCAATTACAGATGACTTCAAAGAAGAAGAGGGTGTAAAGAGGTCTTAAAGGCAATCTTAGTGGGGAGCCAACAGTGAAATTTTAGAGTAGGGTTTGCAAGATGGATCATTTTATAGAAGGGGCAAATGCACTCCAATAACTGGCTGCAGGAAAGCAGACTTATTAAAATTTCATTGCCATGAATATTGGGGAAGATGGGTATAACCTTCCAGCTTTGGATACTTAAAGTCTGTCCTGATCCTTTAAAGGAACAGAGTCTCAGCCGTGAACCAGGAGGAGCATGACAGAGGTGCACCCTGGAATATGGGAGTTTAAGCCACCATAGAGACAGGAATGAAGGCAGTGGGATAAACAAACATGGCCACTCTGCTCTCTTTTCCTATTCCTCCTTTCCTTTTCTTTTCTCTTTCTTTTCTTCTCTTTTCTTTCTTTTTCTCCTTCTCTCCTTCTTCTGTCACTCATAAATCCCCCCACCTGGCCAAGACTCAGAAGATGGAACTTTTCATCCCTTCAATGGCCTGTATGTCTGCGGCCCTCGGATCAAACAGTCAGAGAGACCGGCTCACAGGTGTAGTTGTCCGTGGTTTGGTACCTTCTGTGCACTGGGCCACAGCTTGACCTGCTCGCAGTCCCCCAACCACACACTTGCAGCTAATCCACAATGCCACAAAAGTACACAAAAAAATGTAAATGCCAGTCACATTTTTTCTAATTTAAATGCAACTTAAATGACACCTCAAAACAATCACACATTTGACTGAAACTATAGCCTTGCTTAGGATTTCTATAGCTCTTGCAAGAAAATTAATTAACCCACGATCAGCAGGGAATCCTCAATATCAGTTAAGCCTTGTAAAGATAATTAATCACTGGGAAAGGCTATAATTGGAGAGATTTAACCCTAATGATATTTATTAGTGAGAGATAATGATGATAACCTGTTCCATGTGCAATGTGCCAATATTCTATTTATTGATTTTCAATAAAAAATGAACATGTAGGGATTTAAAAAACAAACAAACATGCACAATCATGGTTTCTGTGCCCTATTTTATTCATTTCAGAATACATTTCAATTGAACGGTATTTATCTTACCCCCACCTCTCTACTGAGTGATCTCGGTCCCTGGCTGTTTGTTTCCACTATTCTGTAGCGGTTGACAGCTCGAGACCACAACCCAACCACACTGCCACATGCACACACAATTTCTAGCCACTAGATGGGGCAGAATAGCAATTAATTAATTTCAAGATATAAGATTCTGTAATAATTTGATTATTTAATGTAAAGATAGTCTCAGTTTATTAATCCACCTATCAATTTATCCATCTGGGGAAGTAAAAAGTCATGGTGAGCTTTAGAGAATGATTCAGTTTCTTACTCTAGGACACTTCACCAGAGAGGATGTCTACTGTCCTCCAGTTGAAGGACAAATCACTTTAAACAACAATCCACCATTCTACCAACACAGCTTGTAAAATGATGAGACGTTTGGCTGTGTTTGTGTTGCACCACTTGTAACAAACAGTACACAGCAGGGTCTTATTTCTCGCAGTTTGTGTGCACCGGGCATGAGGTGGCTGGGGTGTGCAGATCACCCTTTCTTGTCATTTACACTGTTGGGGTTTTTCATGCCCAAAGTGCTGCAGAAGGGAAGTGAGCGTAATGGCTTTACTGTGTTTATTTTGCTTATCCTACTCAAGTTATTTAGACCACTGAATTTTGCCCCAAGCATTTTGTGCAGTTGAAATTATTAGGCTCTATCTGACTTGTTTAATGAAGTTTTAGTATGGTTTACAAATGGGGGGGGGGGGCATTAGATATTGGGAAAAACATGAGAAAAATAAAGGGTTTGCCAGATGGTACGTTGAATCTTTGATGCTCAGTATTTCAGAACTCCACGCAGATAGTCTCATAATTCCCAGTACACACTTTGCATTTTGATGCTGTGTCTGTAATCACGTGAAGTGTTTATTATGTCTTGATATGCAGACAGTGAAGCACTTTGCATGGGTTATTTCCATAAATATGTTGAAGGTAGAAGTAGCCATTATTATATTCTTCTACTATACACAAGCCATGGTGTCAGTCTTGCCTTCTGCTGTGCTTTGGGGTTATTGTGTGGAAGGAGGGATGGATGATTAGATAGATGGAGGAAAAGGGTGATCCTGACTCAGAGCCTGTCCCCGGATGGTGGCCTCAGAGCAATGCTTGGTTGTCTGCAGAATGTACTTTGAAGGATGTAAAATGTCTTTCTTTTTCTTTCTTTCTTTCTTTCTTTCTTTCTTTCTTTCTTTCTTTCTTTCTTTCTTTCTTTCACCTTTTTCTTTTTATTTGATCTCACCATTTCGCTTTCTCTCCCGCCAGATTGTATCAGGATAGACTGTAGTCTCAGTAAGTGGTTCTATCCGTTTTTCTGACTAAAATGTATCTGTCTATCTCATCTTGATGCTGTGCAGTAGAACTTTTCTGCTCTCTCCTGACCTTTGAATAAGCATCCGTTGAATTTCTTTTTAACCTTACATTATTTCTCTCATTGCCATCTTTCACTTTTCTGTTTCTTGCCAAATATGTATATCTCTCCTTCCCCTTTCTTCCAATACATGATCTACTTCATAATTTTCTTCTTTCCATAAGTTCAGTCACTTTGATTTCCCCTTTTCTTAGATTTAATTAATGTTTCACTTGCATAATTATCAGGATTTTTTATTCCCAAATCTTCCTCGCTTGCCTGCCGCACTCCACTATGAAATTATTTCATTGCCTTTCTCCTGCCTATTACCCATTCTATTCATTTTGTCGACTTTCTCTAAGAGCGCATTCAGAAAAGGGCAACTTGACACTCCCTGTCGGATGTTCCTATTTTTTATTATGTGGCGCAAAGTCTCAGCTCCACTTGGCTGCACACACAGGTGTTGCTTGTTTTCTATGTGGGACAAACTGTAGCTCTGGTCCCCAGCAAGCTAATTGCTCGTCCACTGAGAGACGGCACCACCTGGTGCATGCTTGTTTTCGGAGCACGATAATGTTTTTATGCCCCATGCCGAAGGAATGATAGCAAACTGTAATTTCTATCATGATCATTGACAATTGAACAACTAGCCTAAAGGTAAGTGTTGCCAGCTGCAGTGACAAAAGTGGAGAAAACCTGATGTTTGTGCATTGTGTGTGTGTGCGTGCGTGCGTGCGTGCATGCGTGTGTGTGTGTGTGTGTGTGTCCAACGACAACAAGTCTCCGTCAGGCATGGAGCTGGTATCAGTGTATGACACACATGCACAATGCTTAGAGGATGTTCATACCTAGGTTGACCACTAGATGTCAACCTAGGTACGTAGACAAGCACTGGGGTTAGTGTGTGATCGCCCTGCAGTAGGGAAGAGATGGAGACTGAAGCTTTTTTAAATTTTTTTTTATCGCACTACAGGGCTCTAAACTGACGTGTATTCTGCTTTATTGGTATTGCAATTTTTCGCAGATTCGACA
>JBBPCS010000878.1:9974876-10002137 GCA_037974645.1 Hollardia meadi | reverse complement strand
AGCTCATACAACTCGTTTTTGAGAAAAAAAGCATAATGTATGGATTATTTTGACTATAACAAATACTCAGATGAAATATATTATGCTATTTATCACAGACTACCCCGTGTCAAAGTTTAACAATGACATTTGTTTTAAAACCATTTCAAATTTTTAAATAGTGGCACAAAATAAAGATAGATCATAAACATATGAATACATTTTTTGTGTTCAGATACCCTGTGTGGACAAAGTCATGGAAATTCATGACAATCAGATTAAATAAACAAAGTTTTTCAGGGAGTAAACTTGTAAATCGGTCAAATTTGACCGGAACACAACAGGAGGGTTAACTCCATGCCGATAATTTCATATTTGCTAGCTCGTCCTTACAGCCGAGACTTCAGGACATCAGTCAGTTGGACAGCTAATGAATTTGTTGTATTGATTATAATACCAGGGAGCCCTGGCTGGGAAATATGAAGTGTCAAGTACTCATTAATTCTAGGGAGAAGTTGGCAAACATTATCGACTCATTCCATTACACAAAGTCCACATATAATTGACCCCGTGGCTCATTGCTTCTCAGAGTGGTAAAGTTGAAAGTTCTGGTTTTCAGCTGCGAAAATATCATTTTTAGATTTTCTCTGAGTTTTTTCCGATGGTCCTATCTTTGCAGCAGGATCTCCCCCCTCTGTGAAAGGTTTTGCTGGATGTTCATTTTATGCCCACTTAAAGATAAAGGGTAAAGTAGGAGGTTTGATGATGAGGATTGCTCAAACTGGTGTTTATTCATATGCATTTACATCAAAGGCCGCCTCGTGTTTTTCTTCATCTCACTCAGCATTTTCCCCTCAACTCTACAAAACAGAGGCTGGGAAAGCAAAAGCGAGAGAGAAAGTAATTGGTCTTAAAAGTGGATGGACATTTCCTTTTGTGTTATAATGTAAAGAGAAGTTAATTGTGCTTGAGCGCTGAGATATCCCAAAACTCATATTTATCATCTCGCTGAGGATACACAAATTCTGCTTCCTTCATGAGAATGTGCTGCTGTATTTTTCTGTTCTTCTCCCAGAAGAGTGCTGTATATTGACAGGCCTGTGCAGTAAATCTTTCAAATGTCAATTCCAGTGCTTTAGGCTTGATACCGTACAATCTATTATGCTGCTTTGAATAATATAAACATCAAGACATGTTCGTAGCGCCTCTGCAGTGTCAAAACATTTTGTCAGGAACGTCTCTCAGGAGCCTACCTCACAACATTCACACTTCTCGCCTTTAAAATACCAATTCTGTCCCTTGGTGACTGTAATTTTTACTGTCTGCTACCTGCAGTATTTCAGCACCAAACTACACTCTAAAGAAACTACATGTGATTCACAGGAAGCCCATACACCCACAAATGGATCAAAGACTTTCTGGTTTAGCCTTTAACAACAGTAACACTAAAAATACATTCTATATAAGTAAGATAAAATAAAACAAGTCAATAAGATATGACATGATGAGACATGATTATTTCAGTGTGAGCTCCCCTTTGTTTTCTTGTTTATCGGCACTCTTCTCCTCTGTTGGGTGCATTAAAGTTCATGTTATTTGCACGTTAAATAACATGTTTGTACATGAATGTGCCTCATAATCAAAAGGCAGATTATCGCATCTTTCAGTGCATAAAGTAAAGCACCCGTTTATCTAACATCAATAAAGACAAAATTAAAGGTCCAGTTTGTAGGACAGGCCAATTCAATTATGTTTTTAAAAAAAGGTGAAGTGCCAAGGGTTGGACATTTACATTTCCTATGTCTGATTTGAAAAGTTAGGAATTTAAATGCAATAATTTACTGTTTTGTTTTTTTTCCTCAATTTTGTTTATTAGTTTTCACAATTTAAAAAGAAAGATTATAAGAAAAACTTTTTAAATCTTAGAAGTAAGTTGTTGTTTTAAAAAATCTATTTTGCATTTAACATCTTTTTTTTCTTTCTTTTTTGGGTTGTGTGCATTCTGCATGTATGCTTATGCAGTTGGGGGATGAGGGGGAATGCCACCCACATTGTTATCAAAATGAGCACAACATGCCCCTCTTGTTGAACATGCCATCTCCCTTCTCCAGCCCCTATTAGCAGAGAGTGCAGGGGCAGAAAGGCATTTTAGTTGAATATGTTAGTCTAGTCTGTCTGACTCATTGATCCGTTATCTGACTGAGGTTTGTACAAGTTAGAATCTATGGCTCCCACCATGGTTCTGAAATATCAGTACCCTAACTGTGCTTGTATATTAATAAATCCATGGCGCTGTCCTTGGTGCTGATGCAGCAGACACATCTGCAATGTGTCTTTCACTCTGTTCCGCCCTTCTGTCAGCTTCCTTTGGATGTATAATATTCTCTAAACTATAGTTTATACTGTAAATACTCAATTCCATACTATATTGTTATATAGAGAGTAGTGTCACTTTCATAATCAAAGTGACAAGTAACAACATATGGTCTTGGAAGAGCAACAGGAGACACGTTGCTACCTGTTGTAATATTTCTATGACCCTTCAGTTGTGTATGTGTTGCTTAATACACTTCCAGACCTAGTCACCACTGTAACAAACCTTACCTACCTAGGGGACATATGACTACAGATATATGTTTTACTTAAGAGTTTGTGCCAGAGCCATCTCACTGACAAAAATGAACAAATCACCTTCTGTGTGTATAAATAGGTTTTGACTGTGATTTCACTGCACTAGTACTAGAATTGTGTAAATTGTGAGTATGTATACAGCCAAACTCAATTTAGTGCTGCCTGTAACAGTATATCTAAAAAACTGAACTCATGAACGGTATTTATTGTATTCCCAATACTTCATGTTGTTAATAATGTTAGAATTGTGGATCGAGTCTGGGTGGGAGGCTGATGTATCCATGTGTCCATAATCCATTTCTAAGATGATGATACTGCATGGAGTGATACTTCAAACAGTTCTACAGTTGGCAATTTTGTGCAGCTGCCATACTTATGGGCCAAACTTGTGATTTACAGTAAATCACATGCTTGCAGCAGCAACAACAAAAAAGGATTAATTATACTTGGGATTACAGTGATGGGAGGTGGAATAAATAAAGAAAAAATAGATTGTGTCTGCATTTTCTGCTCTCTGACATTTAAATTTTCGTTTGTTTTAATGCTTAATGTTATTCATTATCTTACTACCGGGTTGTTTTAATGTGTCTCCCTAACACTGATGTATATTAATGTTGTTGTCTTCATTTAATATTTAAGGTAGTATTAAATGAACATGGTTCGTTAGTCTGAATATATTTAATTCTCTATTTCTCTTTAAAAATGTCACCATTTTTTCCCCACATTTTGGTTTGCACGCAGGTTGCACAATACTGTGCACAGGTAATCAGAATTTACTGCAGACTTTGTAAAATATAAAATCTTTCTACATCTACATCTACATTCACAGATGGTGTCTACATGTGTGTTTTGCAGGAGAGCTGTACATCGGTGGCGTGATAAAGAACATGTACAGCAATCTGCCCAAACTGATTGCATCCCGGGATGGGTACCAGGGCTGTCTGGCCTCCGTAGACCTGAATGGGAGACTCCCCGACCTGATTGCAGATGCCCTCCACAGGGTGGGCCAGGTGGAACGAGGCTGCGATGGTGAGTGGGGGAAGCAGTCGTGATGTGCAGTAACAAATAAAGTCATGTGTAACTTTCAATCTCAAAAGTCACAGGACTTTGCTTTATACCCAGTGTGTGTTGCACTTAATTGCAATACATTTTAGCTATATTCCCATAATTACAGATGACATCCATCTCATGCTTAATGGTAAGGATAAATAACAGTTATTTATCTTGAGAATCAGCAGGGGAAATCAAACGGCATTGATTCCAAGTGTCTGTGTTTTCATCTGATGTATAATCCAGCGTTCTTGTTATCGGTGGCAATAATTTTTCCCAAAGAACTTTCCAGCGATTTTTCATCAACGATGGCTCAGTTTGAAAAGACGACAGATAATTATGGGGAGAACAACTCGGGAGTGGGGTTGAAATCTGTTTATAGTACAATCTACAACTGTAATTTCAATATGTCATTTACAGAAGGAGATGAAAACAACATCTAGTATTTGATTGCGAAGCGTTCCAGATACTGATAATATGTTGCGTTAATTGTTAGAAAGGTGAAAACATGATTTTCAAGTTATGGATCTGTTTCCCTCCATAGCCTGATTGCACACAAGACTGACACTTGCACAGAGCTTTTGGAGAAGACACACCAGTACAGTAATTCGGTGCATTTGTATGTGGCTGTCATTCCCTGATATACACCAGTAACCCCACCCAAATTCTCACAGCTCTGGGCAGGCTTTACACTCTAAGCCCCTGTCCCTTCTATATCCCCTCTATTGCCTCATAAAGCCTGCATGAGTGAGGTATCTTCTCCTCTAATGTTATTGTCATTGTAGCTAATCTCAGTGACCACCGTGATCCTCATTGGCTTTTGTCTCATCAATCTTGAATTCGTTTTAACCACCGCTGTGGACAGTACACCACTGCATCTCAAGCGGCCCCAGTGTCAGGTAGTTAATGCTGAGTATAACGCTGGATTTTGACTGTAGCATTTCCTTCTTCCACAGCTCACAACCCCCTCTCCCCATGCCACCACGTCTCAATGGCGTGTTGAGTGTCTGAGGTCACTGACTTGATTTCCCTGGGGGCCACACTGGCCGACTCGATGCAGCACAGATCCAGGGTTGTTTTGTTTTTTTCCCATAATCCCTATCGCTGCCATTTCTGCCAGCCAGCCTTATTAAACCACAATTACTTTGCTCCAAACACAGTTCAAAACGGCATTAAGCTGTAATATTGACTCCCTCAGGCACCCGAAATGGATGCTAATGTTATTTGATGATAGGATGTGCCATGAGCTATAATTGACCAGTTTTGGAAGGGTGGATCTTTTTGACAAAGTACACCTAACCCTGGGGCTTTTGCTAATGCATGCATTCCTTTGCTGATATTACATGAATACATGAAAAAAATATTTAGGCGACTTATCTAATCTACTAGTATGAAATTCAGAATGTTATTTCTTACCAGGTATGAGAGATCAGTTAAATTATATTCATCGTTAATAGTTTAGATTAATAAGTAGAGTAAAAGAAATGAGGATGCCTTTTCAAAATGTAGTGTTGTCCTGGGTATGGATCACTGCCAAAGTCCTGACCGACTTGGTTGTGAGGTCATTGCAAGCTTGTGGACTGGGGATACTGAGTGATCAGAGGTGGCTGCTGTTCCAGTCTCCCCAGAGCTAAGGCCAAACAAAGGGCAGAACATGGAGCTTGTTCCTGCAGCTCTTTACTGACTCAGCAGATCATAACAACTTAGAACAAGATGGGGAAAAGGAAGGAGACTGAGGCTGAGAGAGTTGAAGTGCAGGTACATAAACAGTGTTGCTGACTCAGTGTAGCTGAACAGGGGAGTCTCAAGGAAACAAGGGGAAAAAATTGAAAAAAGAAACATCTCTATGGCTAAAATAATACAAAGTAGCATTAGTAGTTGCAAAAAATGCAGCCCAGACTTTGTTAGCAGTACAAGCAGCTGTTTGAATTCTTGTACTTTCCAAGGTTAATAAAGGACACAAACACAATATGATTTGAAGATGTTGCCAGAAACAGCATCTTGAACGTATTAAACACCAATAAAGTTGAGAAATTTTTTTAATTTATTTTATTCTGAACCAAGATGCTAAACTGGATCGGCTCTTCAGCACTCTGGCCTATTCTAAACAGCTAATATGGGAACAGATGTTTCATTTATAACCCAGCTGTTACTTGTAGACACAGGTGACAGCAGCGAGGGAGTAGAGATGTGTGTTCACTTTGGGCTTTTACAGTTTATGTTAGGCTTATTGACTCCCTACGTTGTTCAGGATTTTGCTCAACATTTGGAGCAAACCCAGCAGATGGAGTTTAACGCTCCAACAAAGCTAAGGCACCTAATGACAGTTTCTCAGGCAGCCATACAAAGGTAGTGTTTGGCTGATCAATAGTCGAAAGAAAAGTAAGAAAGCAATTACATGACTTGGTTATTTATTATGACAATATGCTTAATTAGCTCCTCAATGGAAACTTTTATTAGTGAGCAATTAATTGGGCAATTAGCCTGGTTAGGAGCTACTAGCAGAACAAGCTGATAAAAAGGAAATTGAATTTAAGTTGACATTTTGGAGCAGAGAATGAAAGCTCTCATAGATCGGTAATTTATTATTATTTTTTATTATTTATTTTCTGTGGGTTTTGGGGGGGGGGGGGCTTTTTTAATTGGACCATTTGTAAATGGCACAGTGAGATGTCTGTTTATCTATGAGGAAACAAATTAGTCTGGCACTGAACCGTGGGTCTTTGGAAATGTTTGTGTTTAATGGAGATTTTAATGAGAATCCCTACCACCACTAACACGACAGTCACCACACATATTTATTTTTGGAACCATTCTCTTGCCTTGAGACTTGATCTGCATCTTAATCATATATTTATCATTCAGATTTTTGCGCCTACTGTTAAGAACACATCAGGTTTTACTGTGAAGAAAAATAATGATCATCTGGCATATTTGCTTCTAATAATACAGAGGCAACAAAGGCAAATCCATGTTAAATTCTTTTTTTTTACATCATGTCTGTTCACATGACAATGACTGTTTGGTTGGTAATATGTATAATCTGAAGTATAAATGTGAGTTTTCAAAGCACTCTGTCACATTACGTCTCTTAATAAGTGCCTGGAATTCCACTGAGAAATGACAAGAGTGAAGTTTCTAATTGACAATTTAATGTCTTCAGCCATCCATGACCATGAGAGGGAACAACAGCAGAGACCGTCCCCCAACACACACACACACACACACAGATTTTGATTCCTGTAATCATTCTTCCCGTTCATACTGGTCATTAAGAGATCTCTTCAGTCTCAGGGAGGGGGGACAAAATTTCGCAGTGATCACACAAATCAAGTGATTATCTCACAAATTTGCAGTCTTTTAGTATGTGTTTGTGTTTCCCATCTGAGCTGCAGTGGAAGGGTTGTAACAAAACACTTTGTTGTAAAGTGGCTGGTACTTTGCAAGATATCCACTTGATTGCCTGATTGAAGCCTGAGCCTGTTAACTGTGGAATTTGTCAACATAGGCACCTGAATATTGTTTTAAGACGGACATTTTCAGAAATAGAATATTATATTCATAATTACTTTTAACAATCGTGTTAAGAGGAAAGAGGTATTCATTTGGCTGCAATGTGCAACCTCACTGCTGGATGCTATTAAATCCTACACACTGGACCTTTAAATCACATTAAGAAAGCCTTGATGTATCAGCGAATGAAGTTCACATGGCTTAAACAGTTGACTACTTACACATCCAGCAGAAACAGAGCAGCATGAGCATCCCATTTAAGTCTCAGCGCATGACAAATTAGACTTTTTTAGTCCTGGTTTGGCTCACCGACCCAGGTTTAATATCTACCCCGCTAATGCTTGACTCTTCACCAACCACTCTTCATCACCAAAGTAAACTGAAGGCTGCTGAAGGTGTTGATTCTCTGTAGGGTTGATAGTACTATTAGTAGAAAACCTTTCAAATTACAGCAGGTGCTTGAGAAGAAAAATGCTATGAATACTATAATATGCGCTTCACGAGACACACTGAACTATGTCTTTGATTTTACCCTTCAGGACCCAGTACCACCTGTACGGAGGAGTCCTGCTACCATCAGGGGGTGTGTCTCCAGCAATGGGAGGGCTTCACCTGCGACTGCACCATGACGTCCTACGGAGGTTCATTTTGCAACGACCGTAAGTGAAACATTTTTACTAACTGCCGTGGTTTGAGTGTGTATGGCTGAAGAGAGTGCTGCAGGTACAGATATAGGTAGCTGGATACCTGGTGCTAGGACTTACAGTATTGAGTTATAGCTGCACAGGCAACTTTTCTATTGTTTAAGAGGCAGTGATGTTCCCTCTGGAAAGGTTTGAGGATTCCATCACTGGTGAGTCCAGCTTTTGAAACAAAATAAATATCTTGCTTTGTGCCGCTAAGTGTCATCATATTAGGGCTCCACACATTACTTAAACAGCAAATGCTTCTGTCCATGAACTGTAAAACATTGCAAATTACTGCCCACAAGTCAAATATTAAAATCAAACTATTAGTTGACAAGACTTCAGCAGGACAACAGAGGTTGCCCTGCACTCAACATTCGCTCCTCTTCTAATGTTCTTCTTAATCACATGCTATTCATAGTAACACCTTGGATTGTAAAACTCACTGTGTCTCTGAGAGATTGGCTCCTGAGGCGCTGCAAACACATGCTGTGAGGGGGAAACAGTGATTTACGTTCCGTGTCACGTGGTCACCTTCTGGGTGTCTAGCAGGAGGCGAGTTTAGGAATCGAAGGGTTGGAGAAAGAGAGAGGTAGATTCACCACAAGTGTGTTGTTTATATTATTGGTTTGAAATGTGTTTTTCCTAGGTTGAGAGTCTATATTTGTCATCATTTATCATAACCATAATATTCATAGAACATTAGAAATAACATTATAAATAAATATAAAAATATCCCGACTTCTTGTCAGGAAGCTGTTACTTATACTACAAAACATATACTGCTACAAGAAATCCAACTGTGAAGTTTGATCAACTTGCTACTTTCCATTATGTCAACATAAGTAGATCTCTGGTTTTTGTGAAGTGATGTACCTCATGGTTTTTGAACACAGAGCTAATGCACGATTAGCATTCAGCACTCCTCACAGGCTCCGTTTAAGCAGGGGCAGAGGCACGGTGACAGGCTAATAGACTTGTTTGCATTTCCTTGGGTTTGCTTGTTTAGTGCTGGGTACTGAAATAAGCTCCATTCCCTTCACCTTGTTTGATATTGTTTTAAACCACCCCATGTTTCATTTATGATTTTAGAGTTGATCTTTTGATTGTTGCCTGTTGTTGCAGTTGTTGTGTTGGCTGCCATGTTAGCGAGACAGAATATGAGTGGGCATGACAGTAAGAGGCCGATTAGCACGGTGCTCCTTTGGCTCTTGGAAGACTCAAGCAAGGAGAAGGTGATAATAACTGCTCTGGCGTCTCTGTCGACAGCCGTTCCGAGATAAGCAGAGAGAGGAGACGGCTGCTGAATCCTGCATTTGAGTTGTTGCCTGTGGGGAGCGTTAGCAGCCTTATTGTGCTGGTTTCAAAGATGATGGGTAGAAGTGTATGGCACCAGGTGTGGTCTGTGGAAAGACTAGGGAGATGTGTGTTTTGTGAGAGTGGAGGAGAGGACCTCACCAGCAGCCTGAACAAAAATATTGTGTAAACATATACAAAACAGAAGGATTTAAGCATCACTCTGCACTCTAGTCAGTTCTAAATTATGCCAAACTCAGTATTGATAACAGACATAGTATCAACATTGACATCAGCTTATGATTCTTTTTTGTTTCTAAACATACAATATTGGTATTATGGGTTTCTTGGCTGCTGTAAAAGTTCACTCCTCCCTCCTATTTGTTGTCTTGCAACTTGTGCAGTGTTTTCTTGGTGAGGAGTTGCCATACTACAGTACTGACGGCACATTTGTGGAAGACTGATTTTTACAATGCAAAGGCAAACAACAGTCAAACTTTCATTCAAAACTTACATGTAAATTTGATTTAAAGGGACAGTCAACTAAAACATGTCCAACACTGTCCACTTCATATGTACATACAGCATATGTTTTCCAAATGTGTCGTACAACAGTATGTCAGCCGCTTTAAAAGTGTGCATGCATTGCAAAAGCTGTTTTCTATTGAAGCGTGTTCTTTCCTTCCTCAAAGCAGCTGCACATCTTCGGACTTGCCCTTCTTTCTTAATTTCCGCCACCTTGGAATGTTGATAAACACATTTCATCTCTTGCCCTTGAGAGCCTGACCCGGGTTTGACTTTTGGCTCCTTCCTTTCATCGTCTTTTCTTTCCACCCTTTTTGCGTTTCTTCGCCATAGAAGCAGCCTTGTGTCCTTGAGCCTTTTCTGGGCTTGCACAATCATGGAATCAACATTTTTTTCTGAACATGGCAACCTTCAGGGAATATTCCTTGAGTCTACTCTGAAAACCAAGGTAGGACTTATCAAAATGAGTAGCATTTTTTTTATTTGTGTATAAAACTGCTGCAGGTCTGGAGATGTTTTTTTTGCAGTGTTAACTCACAGCCCTGTGGACTGGGTTACACTCTCTCTTTATCCCTCAGTAAAATAGCCTTTGGTTTGTCTTCTACATATCTGAAATGAATAGCTAGGGTTTAACATGTGATTATCTTTCTGCAGCCCCAGAAATGGAACTGTTTGTATCTTACTTTTCTGTGCCTGCGTACATAACGAAAATGAGACTGGGGATAAACAGGTGTATGGGTTGCATCTCTTTGTAGCTTTATAAAAGGTTCGGATGTGTGTCATCAAAAGAAGTGACAGAAATAGGGCCAGTAAAATGAATCACAAAGCAGCAGCCTGTCATGTGATGTCACACTTTATCTCTCACTCAGCAAGACATACTGTGAGAAGCGCAGTGCTTACGTACACCCACACACCGTCTGCGTAACCTCCCAGGAACACACACATGCATGTATCTCCCTTTTCATTTGGACGAAAGTAAAATGAAACTTATTTTAATTGTGCTTTCAAAGAAGAATGAAAAACATGAATTGAGTGTTTGTCCCTGCTTTCTCTTCTCTGCGGGGTAATAGGAAATTAACATAATTATTCTTCCATAATTGCTCACACCACTGTTTGTGGAAGGTCTTCCTTGGTGGCCATAGTAGACAAAGTATATAGGGGGACTTAGGTGTATGCTTGGTATATGAGCGCCCATGGGTGTGTGTGGACTACACAGCTCTAAAACAGCAATATAACTGCTAAAAAGATACTGTAACATATGAAGCAGACTCACTGTCACACATCTATGGTCCACAGCCATAATGAGACACAAATAGTGGCGTTTTACACAGTAAACATTGCTCAGTAGAGAAAAGTCTCATTTCCATTAGTTTGGAGACATTTAAGCAGACAGTATTTTTTTTCCCTCTGAGTCATCATTATTGACAAGACAGTTATTATTTATAAATGTAGAATCACAGTTGAATGGACACATGTTTCATGCCAAATAGACTTTTTTTATCACCTGCTAGTGATCAGCCAGTCACATTTGCTGCCTGTGATATGGTGAAGGTTATCACACCTGGAATGAACAATGATCCGATTAATTATTCAACAATATTTTAACATTTGTAAATAAAAAGCAAATATTAAGTTATTGAATCGCAGACTTGCATAAGTGAATTGGAGGATGAGTCAGGTGGCCTTACGCAGCTGCTTACTAAATAGTTCCATTTGCTCTGGTTTCAATTGATTTTTTGGGGGGGGCGTGGGGGTGGGATTTTTTCTAAACGCTGCTACAAAAGCCTCTCTACTCTGCCAAGAAAAAAAAAAACATTTTTATGAGCAAATTCACTTATTGCGTCTGAGAATCCCTGAATTTTTGGAATGTGTCCAAACTTATTTTTGTGCCCTTCCTTTTGGAATGTCACACAGTTTAGTGCCCAAAGGGGTGGACGCATTCACTGAAATGTTATCTGCTCCGGTTGATGGTGGTGATGAGGCCGTGCTGATGTCGTTTTCTTTCAGGCATTATTTAAAGCGTGCTTTCATTTTCTTTGCCCTCCCCTGCCTCATCAAAAATTCAGATGTTTGTTTTTTTGAACAGCATTGTTATTGTTTTATTCATTTTAAAAGATGTTTGCTTTAGGGGCATCCACTAACTGCTTGAACGGGTCATGTCACTGAAGTTGTTTCTTGTAAATGGTATATCACAATGGTATATCATATTTTTTAATTTGTTTTTGCAGTTGAAATTGATATTAACAAAATAACTGGACACTGTTAAAATGCATTTGTCAAAAAAAAAATTTGTCTGCAGTACAAGATTGGGTTTTTAATGTGAATTTTTTTTTTATTTTCATTTTTAAGAGCTTTCACTCAGCACTCCCTGGATTGAAACCAATTGCCGTACTCCTTTTTCCCCCATTGCCAAGTCATTTCTGGACTGCAGTCTTCTCTTTTTATTTACTAGCATTGCTTATTTTATAGCATCCACCTGACATGACTGATAAGAAAAGACCCCATTGAGCAAGCCCAGCAGTCTGATTTGCAGAAAGTTTACAGTGCATTGGAAGTGATCACCATAGCCCTGGATTATAACGGTTGTCTTTCACCCACAGATAAAGAGAACCTGTGTGCCGCTCATTCTTGCTGAATAAATTTGTTTCTATGTAGCAAGGCTGCCAAGGTCCAACTGTGGTGGGTGGGTATGTTTGTGTATCTCAAGTAATTCAGAGGCTCCAATCCCGGCGGAGAAGCTCCCATATTGTTGAATAGTATTGTTTGCACCTCTTCAGTGACCCTTTCTGTCGGTCAGTTTGCTCTGACAGGTCTACCGCGCTGCACTCTGGAGAGACAAGCTAGTACATGAAGCATGGCTTGGGGCAAAGAGCAAGTACAAATGAAATTGGTCTTTGGCATCTCTCTTTTCAACACACAAGGAGCCTCACGACTTTACCTTGGCTGCCACATTTAAACACAAGCTCCCTCCACCAGTATTTTTCATCAAATGTATCCCTATTCTAAAACAGCCTCCTCCTTTCTTTTCTGTTCACTGACAGTAGAAACATCTGGTGCTATAACACTGAAAAACACATCACTTTCAATTTGGAATTGGGGGTTGTTGCACACACTGTACCACTATGGTTATGCACACAGATGCATTCAAGGCACAGCAAATAGGGGAAAAAAAGCTGTCTTGTACACACACACACAAACACCAGAGACCGTTTGTTATTCAGCAGCAGCCTGTGGTGATTGACTGGTCTATTTGTTTCTGCGTAGCGTATAAGTGGGCCACTTGGTATTCTGCCTTATTCATCTGGAACCAACTCAGACAGAGATGCTGTGTAAGTGCGTGCAGTATGATGGCTTTGTTTCTCTCTGCCGCTCTCTCATTCTCTGTTTACGCGAGTGAGATAGCGGCCAAGAGAAAACAAGGTGGAGAGGGAAAGAGAGGGAGATGCTGGGAGAAAAGGGCTGTGTCTGTTCAATTCTTTGTTCAACTGCATTCATTGGGCGTTAGCACAACACGTGCATGTATACAATGAATCCAGCTGCCGGTGCAAAGTGCTGTCAGGCATACTAATTGAGTGCAGAGTGCCAGTTTGTTTGCAGCACTGCTGATTTCAATCTGCCTCCTCTCCCAATCCCTCATCTCTGTTTTTTTTTTCTCCACTGCTGTTCCTACAACAATAAAAGCATCAAGTAGTCATCAGTAACTGTTGCCCTGCTACCATGCATGTAAAAAACAGCTACTGCACCCTTAGTTCAGTACAAATTTGTGCAAAATTTGATACTACTACATACATTTATTTGGAAAATTTATGTTGGATCAAAAGGTGCACCTTTGGTCTTAGGAGGGCCCCTTGTGGTTCTGCTAAGATACAGTACAAACAGTATAAAATTGACCTTGAGTTTTCATTTACTGTAGCACTCTGTTTCTGAAGTGAATTGAGAAATCTAAAGAAGTGCAGCTCACTAAGTGCTATACATTGCTGCTTTTACTAGCCTACAGTTAATTCTTAATACGCTTGATAGGTTTCAACTGGCATTGGTCATGCCTAGCCCCTCTTGTAGTTTCTCCTCACCAAACTTTAATGAAACTTGATTACTGAAATGCATTCGCTCTCATCCTCTCCAGCGACTCCACAGGTGACCATTTGCTTTGTACATCACTTGAAATGCAGAAAAGGGGGGAGAAAAAGATGGCTACTGATCTCTAGAGCAAAGTAGCTTCATGTATCCAGCATCACTGTGTGTGTAGTGCACTTGGTTTAAGCTTAACATCGATTTTGAGGCCGCTAGTTGTGATGAAGGTCACACTGGCTTCAACATGGACTCAGCACTCAACACAGCGTGGATCAGGACAGACTTAAGGGGAGGCTTTAGCCCTCTCAGATTCTCATCAGAAGCTGAAATAACTCAGCCCAAACTCAGGAGGAATTAGTAAAAAAGAGTTTCAAAAATCTCAGAGAGAAAAAAAAAATCAGTCTTTAGTCCATGTGATGCAATATGGGAAATGAACTGTTTTTGTTACCCAAGAAACAGTCTGGGAGAAAGATGAGCACAGCCACGCATAAACGCCAACTCATGTAAGGTGTCTGACTAGCTTATTTTTTCGCCTCACATTGTCTGTAACCCCACTCTCATTTTTGTTGATTGTTGTTATTCACTCCTCCCACCTCTTCTGCGGCTCCCATCTCCTCTGCGCTGTTTGCAAGCCGGCCCAAAAGAACTGCTGTCCAGACCTAGCAATTAACTGCCACCTCATTAGGCCAGAAACACAGTGTGAATCCTGAATAATTACTTATAAATATGCACACACACACACACACACACACACACACACACACAGTGCAAGTGAGGAATGAAATAGTGTTTGGGCATGCAAAGGAAATTTTGGCATCCCTAAAAGAGGGGAGTGCTAAGCCCATTGGACTTTAGAAGTTGCCATATCAAGAGCTTGAAGGGGATTGGTTGGGGGTGGATGGCCACATTCTGTTGCCGGTGGTGCTGAGGGCGGCAGGTGAAAGTAATACCTTGGCTCAACATGTGGCTTAGGTGGAAATACTTCTTTTCACTGGCATCAATTATAATTTTGTAAATAATTCACTAAATGAGTGTCGTAAATGTAAATGAGTGAAGTGGATGGAAACACAAGGTGAAGATATCTCACACACAATAACTGTTTAACTTTGAGCACAATCACACTGTCATATCTTTAAAACCCTCAGTGCTAAAGTCCTTTAATTTTCAGGTTTCAGTGGGCATTCTCTTTTTCATCTCTTTCCCCCAGAGTTTGTTTTTGAGCCTAGTGGCTTTGGCAGGTAATCCACACATCTACTTGTTTCTTTGGGTAAAAGTACCAAAATCAACTTTCTTTTGGTCTTGATGAGTTTTGTGTTGTTTGGTACCAGTGCAGATTTTTCCACTCTTTGTTTGGTTTTAATTAAAGATCAGATGAGCTTTTAAACCACAATAATTAGTAAATAGTAAAACACAATTAATGGTGATTTGTAATTGCTTGGAGACCACTCCAGCCACTTGCAAACATTATCAAAAGTCTTTCAGTGAACACTGAATTAAGAACAAGAGAGATAAGAGGGATATTTGTGCATGTGTTTACATGGGAGAGAGAATCAAAATATAAGAAAGGGTGAGAAACAGGGTGAAGCAATTATTTCTCACAGGCGCTCAGTTCACACTTTTCATATTAGTCAATTTTTTTGTTTACGCTCTGTAAATAGCAGCGTTGCTCATCTAACTAGAGTCAATATTATGAACCTGTTTGAATTCATTGGTGTAAATGCACTGTCTAATACCATACACACCTCTTGCAGTCAAACTGACATAAACATGACTGGGAGGGATGCACCTTTTGTGTGACGTGTGCGTGTGTTTGATTTTGAATGCGCCCACAGTGTTAGCATGGCACTAATGGTGGTCACAGGCAGGCGCTAAAAGGCTTTCCAACCTCATATTTATTATCCATTTCCAATCATTTTTTCTGACTCACAGTCAAATGGGATGGCTATGGTAATAAATCAAAAGAGCATTTTTTTTCCCCCTAATACCATACGTTGTTCTCAACTTTTATGATACGAAAATGCAAAATGTTCTACATCGTAGTAAACATCTATATTTTAATCATGTAATCATGTAATAAGAACTTTATTCCCTGTGCAGTTGCTCCAAACACTTGTCCAATAGGCCTGCAAACATGCCATGCAGTACAAGTCAGGAACTTTTTGGATATGGAATGTGTAATGACCAATTTTTAATATACAAGTATGATTGGTACGACCTGTGTCAGATTGGACATCAGGAATGACAGCGCAGTTTCACAGTAAGCCCCATTTTTGTTGCCACATACTGAGTGTGAGATACGAGAGGAGGCTCATCTTTCGAAGAAGCTATCTTATTTGCTATCATAAATGACAGCTGCAATACAAGCAGAAGCAGAATTTATCATCTGTAGTGCTGACCAACTGAAATAATAACCAGTGCTTTAGGGATGATGTACTCCCAGAATTCATTAAATATTGGAAATGACTGTCCACACAGGATTTGGTGGGAGGAAATACTGCAAAGACAGTTTTTTTTCTCTCTCTCTCTCTCTCTCTGTCTGGTCACACACACATCGTCGACACACAAACACACGCCAACACACACATACAAACACACAAGAAACTGCTGAGAATGTCAATGTTTCCTGAGGGCATCAGCACGGAGAGAGACCTTTACTCAAGTTGACATGGTAGATCATCAGGACTGACACATAGGCACACGCACGCGCACGCATACAAACACACACAGCTTCCTTGTATTTATCCCTGTGGGGGTTGAGCTGTCGATAAGTTGAGCTGACAGCCTCCTCTTCACCTTGTCTTCCCTCTCCATCCTGTCTTCTTCCTCAGCTCCTCTACATCGTTGCCCTTTATTCCCTGTACCACTCCCATTACTCTCTTTTCCACTGCTGCTCCCTGTAGGCTGAGGGAGTCCCATGTTACTGGTAACAGGGCTTAAGTGTTTAAAGCATGAGAAATTTTAACATTAGAACTGCGATGTAAAATTAATTGCGGTCTTTCAAGTTTATTCAAGCCAGACTTTCAATTTTCAAGTCTTAAAGGCAAGGGAGCAAATGTGCAACAACCTTCCTTTTCATAAATACCTCAGATTCTGTCCATATTTTACATAATTGGAATTGTCTGCCTCACACCAGTAAAACGTTTTTCTTTTAATGTTTCTCACATCAAAGATCACATTTCTTTTTACACAGATATACAGTACATGATCTTAGGTTCTCACATAGTCAATCAGCATTTCACTCTCCCCCATTTGTAAATTCTGTAAATCTTTGCTTTGTGACACAAGAACAGTGGCTTCTTCTTGGCTTGCACCATAAAGCAAGGCTTAGGAGGCTTTGCATGAAGGTAATAGAGCCTGACAAATCTATGGCTGTATTTTTCCTTGACTTTTCATGGTAATTTCATCTCCAAATGAACACTGTAATGATAACACATGCTAACATGCCAAACATAGAGCCATAACAAAAATGAGATTAGACCAGAGATGAGATAACAAGAACATATCATTTCTAGCTAGCTATCTCAACAAAGTTTTACACAGACCCTCTGTTTTACACACATCATCTTAATATTGCAGAGATGTAAAAATGATGATGGTGATGATAAAGCAGTGAAAATCACCAAATGTGAATCAGGAAAAAAACAAAACAACCTTTCTGCGGATTTTGGAGGCAAAGAAATCCAACCACAGACAAAGTACTGGTCAGTTTGGATTGAGCTTCTTGTTGGAAGATGTCATCTTCTGCTGAGTACTGCATTTCCCTGAACTCTTACACCCTTAAGCAAATACTATTTGCACATTTTCCAGAAATAACAATGGATTGTGTGTTAGCTACAAGCTTGGAATGGGTTGTGAAAACATACCCTTCATTTAAAGTCAATATAACTCTTTAGACGTTTCTTTTTCCTCTGCACTACCTCTTTACAAAAAGGGAAATCGATGGCAAAAACGATTGCTGTAATAGAGTGGTAAAAGTAATTTCTATCAACTCTGGCAGAGGTTGAGCATGCAAGTATGAGTGAAAGCCCTCTTTTCACAGACAACCACATAAAAGCATGTGGACCGGATATAGTGAAAACATACAGCATAATATGGTGCAGTTTGTCTTAAACAGCTAACACATTTTCTGTGGCAAATCTCCAACTGTTCCCAGTGTAATGAAATTTCTACTCCATGTCAAATATCCATTAATTGAACATAATGAAATGGGTCCATGTTCCATGTAGCTTTTGTAATTGTCTTGTTCAAGTGGAGCAGAGTTCACGACACGTCTTTGTCAGCATGTATATGTGACTCTAAGAAGTGAGTTTATAGCATATATCATTGTGCTTATATTCAGACGTAACGCTGATCCATCAGTGTAGTGCAAACTGTCAGACTGTCGAAGCTAACCCCCACGCTTCCTCTCCTATGTTCCTAGACCAGTAATGGAATTCCCCAAGTGGAAACACAGTGGCCATTTTAAAGCAGACCTGAATCTGGTGGCTAGCGAGGTGATAAATGATAGCGGCCGAAGAGGGTGATAAATCAGGAATATCCCTCACTCCCCTTCCCTAAAGAATTAATATACACCAAGGAGCATTCCCCTGCCTAGATTCAAACTGTGACATTTTAATAGCCCCCCCCCACTTGCTTATCCTCAAACCTCCTTTTATAAAAGCCCTGCGTGGAATTTTATGTCATCTTCTGGTTATAACGATATGTCAGAAAGGGTTCACAAATATATATATATATATATATATATACAGTATATATCATTTCTTAATTTGACAAAGCTGCATTATAAAACCTAACCTTTAGTGCAAGTGCTCCACTGTTTGCTTTTGATGAAGACCCTTTGACTCACAAAGGTCAATCTTTACAATCAAGATATGTAGATGTGCTTCTGTGTCCTTGCGTAGGTTCGAAGCAGTCACCATACTGGGATGGGTTGTGTTGAGAGTCTCTCGACGTTATTGCTACATTTCAATGTCTTTGATTTCTGCACTCCGACGGGCGACACGGGGCTGGGCCAAGTACAGATCAGAGCAACCAAGAAAAAAGAGAGAGTGAAAACAGCAGAGAGAGAGATGACACTCTTTTCAAAGCCCCCTTCCATAGCTGTCGAGGGAAAGTTTGACTTCCACAGTTGGAATATATAAACAAGTCTGCCTTCTCTTCTCCTTTTAAACAACTCCCATAATTATCTGACACAAGTGAAGAGTTGTAGTTATTTTATTTTATTTCTATATTATTGAAGTTCAGTTGCTTATTTACAGTGATTTTCAACATTCATAAAATTTTACCGTGTGTTATGTTTTCTTAAGAAATTTAACCAAAAATGCAGCATCTCCTAAGCTCCCATACCTCAATTATCAGGTTAATTACTTATGAATTTTCATTCAGTGAAATCTGCATCACAATATAAATTTTTTATACTCTTTATTCATATTGCTATCTACAGTATATCAGCAAATCAAAACCAATTATCTTATCAAATAGTTTAGTAAAGTAGTATTACAAATTTGCTACCAGTACACACTTTTAGGACTCATCTTATACATGTCAAATATTCCTTTTGCTTGGTGTGTTTAAAATGAAAATGTTCCGAACATTCCTCCTATCTGCACTTCTTCTGAACTCAAGTTTTATACAATGATTTGGAAATCACTCCAGAATTTTGCATCCTTTGTACCTTTACACACACACAGTCTACCTCACAGTGCATCTGAAGAGGGCCAGGGATCGATTGAGGCCAGGCTTATGAGCATAACAAAGTAGATAATTGTCCTTGAGCAGAGCAGAAATCGCATTAATAACTCCCAGTGATGACGGCCCACCTGTCTCTGAATGTAGCCATTCTGACTATCTGAAGCTGCGTCTCTGCAATATTGATAATAGATGTGTTCCAACAAATTTGTTTTCCGGCATTCATCAAGAAGAATTTGAATCCTGTTTGTGATGCTGAGGAAGATGCAGCTGGAGCATCCAACCTGTCTCCATGAATCATCTTGTTTCTGTATACCCGGCACTGCATTGTCTCAGCTTGACAGATCACTCACTACAGATGTATCTATCTTGTTTTTTTTTCCGGTCGTGTTTTCTTGCCTGACTGGCTAGAAGCAAGCCAGAGCCTCTACCGCGCTCCCTTGTTGCCAACCCGGTGCTTGGCACTTCCTGTATTATTCATGGCAAGGCTGTTCTTTGTAAATAGAGTAGCTTAGGCCGCCCAGTCAGTTGGAGTGTATTGCAGGCGACCATAGGCATGCCTGACAAAACATTCCAGCTGTAAGAGCTTATTAAAGCAAAGGTGGAAGGAGAATTAACGGAAGAATGGCACAGTGAAACAAACTGCTGTATCAACATTAAGGCTACACCCCCACCACATACACACAAACAGCCAGGAGCCTTTGCCTGACTATTCAAAGACCCTAAAAAAGACCCCACCCCTACAAATAGGAGAAAATGTGCTTACAGCAGCAAGGCTGTTGAATGATTTGTTTTGGTTATGCTTGTCCATGTACATGGTGCTTTGTTGTTCTAATTCATTCCGTTCACTTAGGATTAGCCAAATTCAGGTGACTTCTTTTTTTTCTTTCCTGAGGAAAGTTAGGTACAAATACATGATGGGATTTTTTGTTAGGTCATTCATCACGTATTATTGTAGTACTTTTCCATTGTACGTGGCACATTGTAGCCATATGTACCCTATGAAATCATGGAAGTTTTCACCATTTGTCATTAAAAGTAGTATCTTGTGTTTTAAATCAGCAAAAGAAACTGCTAACGTATGCATGGTTGTCTATTGTAAAGCTGGATGACATTTTCAACATCAGTGGTTCTTCCACATCATGGCTGCCAGCTGTTGTCACAAGTCTCTTTGTCCTCCTCACAACAGAGCAACCCCACCCCCCACCCACCCCCACGCCCCCTCGATATGGAAAACCAGTGAGTGAGTTTGCCCTTCACCGTCATATTCCATGAATGGACAATAATAACCATCCAGTGACTTAGAGGGGAAACCCATGCATTTCTGGGATTAGCCTTTTTAAATTTCATTGAAATGCTGTGAAAAAAAGAGAGGACTTTGATTTTTTTTCTCTCTCTCTCCCCTTCTATCGCCCCCTCTACCCCTCTTCCCCAGCCCACACAAACCACCACTCCCCATGGTTCCTACAGTTAAATTTAGCTGTCCTAAATTCTGGTTGTCACCTCTCCGCTCTCTACCAATAACACGTGTTTTGTCTTTCCCTCCCCTCACCATTTCTCTCTCTCTCTTTTATTTTTGTTCATTTCAATTTGGCATTGAAATAAATGTTAGGCGACCTGCCAGTGTAGTGTCTGTGTTTTTGTTAAGGACCTGGGTTACTGCATGTAAACCTCTCACAGTGAATCTTTCTTGTGTATCAATAGATCATGCTATATATGTAAACATGCATGAGAAAAGTACATTTTTAAAAGGAGTAATTTAAAATTACTTTCATCAAGAAATCCATCTTCTGTTGCCTATCATACTGGAAACTAATGGTTGGCAACAAACAAATCATGAAATACTGCTGATACTCAATAAGAAATATCCATGTGCTTTCCCTGAATGGTTTTTAACTGTATGGTGAGCTTGACTTTCCAATAGAAAGTCTAAATTGTCCATCTCCACTACTTGCCACAGATGGAGCATGCATGAGTAGTCTGCATACAGGCATTGGGTGTGTTTCGATCTAAAAGCCCATCAGTGTGACTCCCCAGTGTGCAAATATCCATACAAGCTCACATCCATTGCCCTCCGTTTGCACACGCACCCACACACAGCCTAATAAATATTGCCTCCCTATTTTGTGTCATTCCACTCCCGGGAGAGAGGGCCGTATCGACAGGCAGCACAGCTTTGCTTGATCAATAGTTTCTTTCTCTGCCTCTCTCTTTCTGTCTGTCTCTCGCTCCCCACTCACCTCGCACATATCTCAGCTTTCTGCTCTGCCTCCGCTCTTCTCGCTGAATTATGTCTCATCTTGAAACACATAGCCAGAAACATCAAACGCTCTGATCAATCTTCTCATTTGGTTTCATTTTTCAATCAATCACCCAGCAATCCCCCGTGTTGGAAGCTGACAGGAAGGCAGACGACGGGTGTCTTCTGCATTTGATTGTATATCACATACATTTTCAACAGCAAGGTGAACAGTGCCCTCTACCCTTGATTTGCACAGCCAGCCACAGTCAGCAGTGGTGTAATGTGCTGCTGGGAAAAGGCCAAAGGGTCACATGAAACCATTTAAGTCCCGCTAGATTGAATACAGCTGCAGTGCTCTGTTGCTTGCACTCTTATGAATAGTGTATAAAACCTGAAGCCTTTTAGTTGCATGCACTTGTATGCACGCACAGAGAGATTAGATGGATATCTTCGCTTCATACATATTCAAAAACAATGTGGTTGTCTTATCTCATGATTCATAATGCCCCCAGTATTGAAATGCCTTAATTCAGTAGAATCCATAATAGCAGCTGAATTGACTCATTTTTTATAGTCATCCATAATCATTATATAATTGCAGCTTCTAATAAATAAAAATGATTGTAAAATGTATCCTGTTTGACTCATTAGAATATCAGTAAAGTTAATCTGCTTTAAAATGACTCAACTATAAAATGCTCCTCTTGTGGCTGTTTATTTACCTTTTTTTTTTGCCAAGTGTGTGTGTTGGTATTCTCTGTGAATCCCCAGATGTTGTTTTATTGGCAGCCATTGTAGTATTAGTATTGATCAATCCTACAATAAATACAGAGTGAAACAATAATAGAAGTCCAAGTGGCCAACAAGTGATTTTTAATTAAAGGCCACCAGTGGCAAAATAAAATAATGGCCTAATTTTGAATTTAGTACATGAAGAAACGAGGGATAAGGGAGGGAGGTGGAGAAACAAGGATGTAAAGGAAAAAGTGCAGGCCTGCAAGTCCCCCCTGAGGGCTCAGCCACAGCTTTGTGCAAATACATGGCAGCAGTGCACAGCAGAGAGGAAGCTCTAGCTTTGAAGCAAGAAATCTGGTCATTTTGGGAGCTAAAACAGCAGGAATTACATCTCCTCCCATCCTTTTTTTTTACCTTTTGAAGTCACAGCGCATTGGGTATTGTCTGGATTGGTGTAAAATTTGTTAGTTGTGTGAAGTTAGTCTGCATTTGAATTAGCTTAGAATCGAGATCCTCAGGCGAGGCAGGCTTATGGCTCTGCCTGTGTGTGTTCTTTGGAGATAATTCCTAGTACGCAGTGCAGTGGATGAAAGAAAGGGATGCACAAGGTAAAAGAAACAAGAAAACTGTGACTCCATGTGGTTTCAGTATCTCCTACCACACCCACTCTCATCATTGGTGGCATTTGTGGCCGCAAGGACCAAAAAAGGGAGAGGAAAAAAAAAAATCCTAACTTTTGATGCCTGACCTAGCTGCAGTGATAAAATATTGAAGCAGTTTTCAGCTCACAGTGCAGTCACCACTCTTCAGATATTCTGCTTCAAGATAAAAGGCTGACCCCCCCTACTGCTGCTACACTTCACCTCACCCCTTCTCATCAATTACTCTCCCTTTGTCGTTCTTGTTCTCTCTGTCTCTTTCTCACCTCGTCTCCCAGTTGTTCTTGTCCTATAGTGGACATATTTTCCCATGCGTCCCTGTAGGTGAGAATGAGTCAGCATGTATGATCACATATATGACACCATAATATGCAATGCTTTGGAAATGGATGGTTTGTCTCCCGCAAGCTGGTTTATAAGCACGTACATGTGTTCATGTCTGACACAGTTCATACTGAGCTCATGAATGCATCGTGGCTGATCTAAACACGTGGTTAGCTCTTTGTAAATGTGTGGTTCCTCCTCAAACACTTAACTGACACACTACGCCACATTCAGAGCTGGTGCATGTCCTGTAATTAATATAGTCTCTTATCACATTCAAGGGTCTCCCATTTAACTGTGTGTATAGCATGACAAAGCTTGCACAAACTGTTGTTATCTAGCCAAGCCAAGGCATTTTTGTTTGTTTGTTTTAATGAAGGGTTTTGGACCTGAAGCCACTCTCAGACCCACTCTGCATGTATTGGCAATTAAACAGGTGGGCATCTTTCTGGGGAATAACATGCTGCAGTGTCCCGGAAACCACGACTGTTCAGCATCAGTAGCAGTTTCTCCTGGAACCTATTGTGAGCTGAGAAGATCCAATCACAAGTGGTCACTTGAGAGGCACTGATGACATGCTGATGCCAGGTGTGAACTGTAAGGGCGTGGAGACACTCTGGATAATTCCAGATTCATGATAGATGAGAATAAGACTATAAGGTGGAGCCCTCGGCATTTGACAGAGAAGACAAAAGAGGCTCTTTTGCTTCTGTGGTGTGTGCTTCGGTCTGTGGGAAAGACGGTGTGTTAGGCTATTTGTGCAAATGCCCATCTGTACGTAAATAAGTTGTAATATCCTACCTGTGGAACCAGCACTCTTGATTCCCCTAGTAGCCTTTATGTCTATACCTCTCCTTCCCTCTTTCTGACTCTGTCTCTCTGCCTTTTCCTCTTGCTCTACCCTCCTCCTCCCATATGGCAGTGATTCATCACAGCAGTGAAACTGTGAACACAGGGAGACAAGCCAGGGTGCAGCGTATGGTAACTACAGCTGACAAAGAAGCAGATGATGGTGGGTGATAAGGTTATTTAATTTTGTAGTATTTTTAAGTTCAGGGGACTTGTCCAGTCAGACGGCCTGGAAAGGTCCTTATTAGGTTATTATCAGGCTTGTGTTGTACTTGTTTCCATGGTCAAAAGTAAATGCCAACAAATACTGTAATTACTGTATAGGTCATAAACTTCTCCCTTTCGATTATATCAAATAGGACATGGGCCAAATTAAAAACTCAAAGTACACCTCAGATACATTTTTATAATTTTTCCCAAAGATGATTTCTGTCATTCTTATCACGTGGATGTGTGTTCAAGTGTTCATTTAGTGATCAGTTTCATTTTAATTAGTTATTTGATGCTAAAAGAATGGGGTGAAACGTCATGATTGACGGCTGAGCCCTGCTCTCTATACTGCACCGCCTGATCACTACTGCGCAGACTCTGGCTCCAAATCATGTCACCAGCGCAGGATGGCAGCACTTACATCCAGGATATTTTGGCTTCATTTTTGTACAGTGGGAGGAGGTGGAGACGCATCGTCCATCTTTATTTACGGTAATGGTATGTACTGATGGGGACATTTTCCAGTTTAAAAACCTGGTAGACAAATTATGTAAAACCTCACCCCCTGGCATTTCGTGCAGTTTTTTATTACTTACCGGTCAACATATGCATATCTTCAATAAGCTAATAACAGCAGATATATCCACCAGACTTCTCTATTAATGAGATTCTTGTCAGATGTGAGGAGAACCGAAGTGGTGTTCTATACCTGTACTATCTAGTTAATGTAATAAATCGCCATGATGAACGTGTATTTGGTGATGCTATACCATGTAGCTTTATCTTATTAAAAATTATCTGTCTATCTGTCTAAATTGGACATACCATACATAAACTCCATTATTAAAAGGCCCCACATCTGATATTCAGACACATAAAATAAAAACAAGCATTACAAAAGCTAAAGTTGAATGATCTCTTGTGATTGACTATAACTGTTGTTCTTTTTTTAGCCTAGAAAAATTATTAAAATGTAAAAATACATTTAAATTATGCATAGGATTAAGCTTAAACAGCATATTTACTGTTCCTTGATGAGAGATAGTGTTTAAACATATGAAATGGGCAGTTATTGCAATTTTCAATATGCACAATCTTTAAAAAAAAAGATAATGAGTTCACTGCTTTAAAAATCTATGAAAAACTCTATGAAAATATGTATAAACAAGCCATGGGGACTATCATTTCTGTTATTGTTTTTAAAGCCAATGAAAAAAGTGAGAGAAAGCAGACTAGCGGGGAGAGAAGTGGGAAGGGAATGATGAAATAATGGGAGAAGGGGTAGAAGAGATCCATACTGCAGGTGGAGATTGTTTCCTCGCTTCCTGTGGTCTCTGGAGAATGAACACATACGCACACATCCACCATGTTCAGAGTGGTTTGAGATAAGCAGATAAAGCTTGAAAACCTTCTCCAACATTTTTCTGATACATCCCCCTAATTATCCTTTTCCAGTCTTCCAGCTTTTCCTTTATCCTTACTTTTGCCTTACTCTGTCCTTTTTATTTTTTTATTTTTTTTTACAGTGGCACTCCTTCCTTCTTGCCATTTCTCCTTTGGCCCCCTCCCTCCCCTTCTATGACTCATTTCCACCTTGAACACTTCCCTCTTACATTTTCTCTTTCAATGACTCTTCTACTTTCCCCATCTGTTTCTATTCTTCCTTTTTTTCCTTCTCTCCTTTTTTCCAACTCCTTTCCCTAAATATCGTTCTCAATTCTTCTCTCCTCATCATTCTCTTTCTTTCTCCCTTATACATAGATTTCTTCTCTTTTTTACCTTTCCTTCTTTTCACTGTCTTCTTCCCCTTATCCTTAACCCATCTTTTATCCCCCTCCTATCCTTCGCTCTGCTCTGGTCCTACATGCCATACACCTCTCTAGCAGAGCTCACTCTTCTCTTCTTTCACAATTTATAATTTAACAGTGCACCGTAGCTGGTGCCCATTGGGGCTATAAGGCCTTGTCCAATTCTCTGCACAAAAAACTTACTTTTTAACATCTGGTAATCAGCTATCTTCAATTGTCTTGAATTTTGTCTGTATGTTGCCTTTTTTCTTTCCATTACATTCCTTTTACCTGTCACTTTTTCAAAAATTAAGACAGGAAGTCTTGCTTTTAACTCAACATCTCTGCAGGTTTGAGTTTGTGTAGTTTTTTAAAGGTTCCATTTGAAGAGGCAACACTTTCGTATTTGGTCACAAAGGAACAAAGCAGCAAATGCTGATTGCTTTTCTGCTTTAATTTGACTTGCTCCAAAAACATAACTTATTGACTCCTGCTTGACACCTAATATATCTTTCTTTCACTCCTATTCTGGCTAAAACTAAATTAAGATGGTCTTCTAAGAAGTAAAAAGTTTTGTATGATAATTTCAATAATCTCATAATATGTAGAAACTTATGAAGTTGCAGCTCGTGTTTTCAGTAGTTGCACTGATATTGAATAAAACAAGTGAATTTGATTTTGGACTCATAACGTTTGGATCAAACTAATTTGAATATTAATCACGTAATCAGTGATTTGTTAAGAGTGTTTTTAAAAGAGTTTAAACGTAAGTAATGTATTTATTTGCGGTAAATTCCCCTAAATTTTTTAAGTTAAATTTTCCCTCCTGCACCCGTTCTTTAGTCTCAATCAGAAGGCTCTCAGCCCAGGCCAATAATAATGAAGATCACCTTAATAATATCACTGGGCTCCCAGTAGTTCACCTGGTACAGCGTGCACCCCCTTTGCTGCACACCAGCCCCCCCACTCTCTCCCCCCTTTCCTGTCTCACTTCAGCTGTGTCCATCTAATAAAGG
>JBBPCS010000878.1:9925706-9974776 GCA_037974645.1 Hollardia meadi | reverse complement strand
AACAACAATAACAGCAACTATAACATCAAACATTTAACATTGTAATAATCACAATGCAACCTTATTGTGTGTGTGTATGTATGTATGTAGGTATGCATCTCCCGTCTCCCAGTGACCTCCCCCCAGCCACCTGACCCCACCTCCCGCAATCCCCCCGGTGCAGTGAGGGCACCGAGACTCTGGAACAACCTGCCTGAGGAAATCAGGTCAACCGATTCGGTGATCTCTTTTAAATCTCTTCTCAAGACATACTTCTATCGGCGAGCCTTTCCAGATCCCATTTGAGTTTTTAGCTGTTGTCTCTTAAACTGAAGAGTTGTCTGTTTTATTTTCCTGGATGTTTATTTTATTCTTTTTACACATGTGAAGCACTTTGATTATTATTATTATTATATTACCACTCTCACAGTGATTGCAGTGGAGGAGAAAGTACTATAGCTACTTTTACTTCCTCTCGTTCTTTTCTAATCTTGCCAACACAACTGGGTTGGATAATTTTCTAAAATTGGCAACACTTAGACATCATAATCCTTCTGTGAGTGGGGAATGCAGTCTTTGCATTATACTATACAGCACACAGTGAGCAATGATGAAAAGGACTCAGTAAGTAGTGGAAAATCATGTGACCATTTATGTGATACAATGCATTATACTGTATTTTATCTGATGATTTGTCTTTGAAATCCATATACCGTCTCTGCTCAATTCTAATTCACCCCCTGTGCTTTGCGTCGTAGTTTGCATGTTTCTTAATCACACTCTCTTGGCCCTTTAATAGTGTTAAATCACTTTAATGGCTTTTGTATGCTCCATGAATGGTCGTGTAACGCAGCAGGACAGCTCATTGTGCCCTGGGCGGAGCACAGTTTGGAGGGATGAACCTTTCTGCCATGCTCATTAACTGTTGGATGTCATAACAGGAAAGTGTAGCGCAATGTCAAAAACAGAGCATCAACTTGTTCTAATGAGAGCATCTGCAGAAGCTAGAGTAGCATCTGTCAGGCCTCGGGCTGGTCATCAAAATGAATCTGTGTCAATCCACAAAGATTGTATATGTTCTGTAACTGTTGCTGACTTGAGCTTTTCAAATTGTTGCTTACCTCTGAGTATTTAAAACGTGATTTTGATCAGTGTGGTCATGATGTCGGAATGGTTGGACTATGAAAGCATTATGTTAAGTACTATGCATTTTTAATGGAGCTTTCATTTAAAATGTTCCAAACCATCTCATGATATTAAGCTGGAGACGATTGAAAGCAAACTTCTCTGGCAGTGGAATTAGTCTTGTGGGGCCAGAGGGCTCCATCTACAGTTTGTGCCTGTTAGAGACAATTTGATACCTGATGGATTAATCCATGGTGACTGTGACTTTTCCATAACAGTATAGAAGTCTCCATACTTTCTAACCACCCACGGTCTCTTTTTCTCTGTTGGCCTCATGCCTGGTGTATCCTGGCCTCACCCTAAACTTCCCTCCTTTTGCCTTTTTACTCCACCTTTTGTAGCTCTCTCCATCCCTCAGCTCTGTCCAGCAGGAGTCAGGAAGCTAATGGCTTTGAGCTGAGTCCTCACCATTAATCAGACCCCCATTAGTCCAGCCCATCTAAAGCTTGGGACTAATGGATACACAGGAATGAGAGTGTTCAGATGGAGAGACAGGACAGGATAGAAAGGGAAATTACAAAGTGGGGCAGGGACAAGGCAATGTCTAAGAGTTAATTTATACTGGAATTAATACTGTCTCCTTTAGAGGTTCTGTCTATGACACCTGTCTTTAAGGGTTTTTATGGGGTTGTTAACTTTCTATAATTTTATGTGAAAACATCACTGCAACATGATTCAATAGAAACAGTTCAGAGATGCAGCAAAAAGAGATATACAATACAAAGAGATATTACTGAGCACAACCTTGGAACACATAATACTGTATGTGATTTCTCTTTGTAGGGACTCTAAACATCGTTCTACATTTCAGGTTTTATACCATACCAACACCTTCTGTCAACAAAAATAATTTAATAATTTGAAATTCTCCTTACCCCTCAGTTAAAATCTAAATGGTTGATTGAGGCACCCTTGTTGTTGTTTGTCTTTGGGGTAATCAGTTTAATAGTGGTAGCCTGTACTCCTTTATGTTTCCATGGCATTAGTGCACACGGATCATTTGATTAGTTTTAGTGCTCTTTACTTCTTTTTATGCCTCTCTTCTTATGCCCAGAGTACAGCCATGACTCCTCCACTTACACACAGACACACACATGCACAAACACACAACTTTTTCCTCATTATGACTTGGAGGAATCTGCTGAGTTGGGTGAATCCAGACAGCAATTATCCAAGCCAGAGTGTCGGCAAGCAGCTCTACACCGGAGGAAGGCCTGTTAGACAGAGACAACACCGTGTTCTCAGAGTTGGCTAGTCCTCATCAGAGCCCAAGCTGCTCTGTTTTTGACTATCCTGTCTTTGGTCGCAATGAAAGAGGAGAGGGAAAACACTAACAGGGCCAATTTAATGGGTTGCAAAACGAGAGTATTGGAGTGTGGGTGGAAAAGAGAAGGAGGTATCCAAAGGCACTGTGATGTGATCTATCACTCTGCCAATAGTAATGGCAAGTTGGAAGCTGAAATGATGGTGCACAGCTACATCTTTAAAAGTGTCTGGCTGCCATTTTCTTCCCTAATAGAGTAGCTTATTTTTTCTGCTCACATATGTTATGTTCCAGGAAGCAGTGACACGTCTCATCCAATAAGAGCAGATGGAGAAGGTACCCCCCTCACACCCTTCAATCAAGTGTCACTCTATTACAGCAGATAGAGGCATTTCTATATTTTACAATATGACTTTCTTCCAAGTGGTATCATTTTCACAGCGGGTATGTGTTGGCATTTATATTTATGTAAGTAAACATGCTGAGTGGCAAAGACCACCAGTAACCTGTCTTTCCAGCCAAGGAGAGGGAGGGCATCTTTGCTTGCACCTTGTCATTTTCCACTGCTGCAGGTTTTCCCCACCGTGGCAGGCTTTCTGCTTCTTGCATGACAGAGGCTCTCCCAAGGCCTGAAATATATATGAGGGGTTGCAGGATGGCGCGCCATTTCAGGGCCTCCCATTATGACTGCGAATCAGAGCATTCTCCTTGGTGCTGAATAATTCATGCAGAGAAAGTATCTGCTTAGTCAGAATTTTTTTCATCTACCTAATGTAGGGAATGGATTGAAAGCAGTCAGAGCGCATTCCTAGAGTTGCCACTAAGATCATCCTTGAGTTGAGGGACATATAAAGAGAAAATAAAAACTTTAATCTTTTTAAATGGCAGATAGATGTTGAAAGAGAGAGATTGTCCCTGAAAATGGTCTGTTTTCTAGGAAGTCTTATTGGCATTCGGGATGAGTATTTTGATCCCCTTGCAACCTGCAGCATTTGAATTGCAATGAGAGGAGAAGAGAGCAGGTGAAGTGGGGGATGAGTTTGGGGCGGGAAGGGCTGTTCCGGTCACCCCCTTTATTTATCCCTGACGCTTTCAGTGTCCCATTACTCACGCAGCAGCCTGAGAGATCTTACTCATTGAAACCCAGTTAAAGCCCTGTGTCAGCAACACAGACAGACTGAGAGGAAAGCAAAAAGAGAGAGAGAGGGGAGGTGAGGGCAATAGACAAAACAGAGGTGAGGAAAAACACTTGTCCTGCTCTGAGCCCCACTTTTTTTTGTATGTCCACCGCTGTTTACTACTCAAACCTCCATTAGCCCCCATGAATAATGAAAAGGAACAATGAATGTGTTTGCATTGAGCTATTTCCCCTTTTACTGCTGGGACCTACACCCCTGTGAGCAAGTGGGTGGGTACTTGGGCAGACAAGGCTGAAAAACTGGAAAAGATGTGCCAAGAATGCCTTCTCATGCCTCAGACAGATCTCGGGGAGAAAATAAGAAATCGTTTTTGGAACTGCTCACGTTATCCATCTTTCTACTGGATACATTTGTGTCAGGGGAATCATCATTTATGGACTTCTTATCTGTTTAAGGTGAAATGACTTGAGGTAGAAAACTGTTGATTTTTTGAATTGTTTGGGAAAGTTTAAGATTGAATTTGTTTTTTCTAAAAAACACTTTCTAAAAAGTGCAGAGCCTTGGGTATGGAGAGCCTAACGGAGTTTCACTTTTATGATATTGTTCATCTGCGTCTTTTACAGTGGTACTATCACTATGATGTTTCTTTTTGTGCAGGTACTTGTGTTACCTGTGCCATTTTAATCATTTGAATATTTGCATTGTGATTTTTTTATTAACTCCAAACACCCAAAATACTTTACTGTGCATTAGCCAAGGCAAGCGAGAGCATGTGTGTCTGTGTGTTTGAAGTCAATTAAGCCTCTGTCTAAACTCAGCACTCACCAGAGACTCTAGTTTTTCCTCTTTCCTCTGTACATTAATGAAGTAAGGTACATTTCGCCTCCAGTCTGCAGTCATCTTTACATTATATAAACACTGGACTGTAGGCACATCTGTGAGTCACTGCTGTAAACAGGTTGATAGGTCTGAGTAAAGATGAATCCACTTTTTAATCCTACGTGGTTAGGTTTAGGAAAAGATCAGTGACGTTTGCTTAAGTTTAGGCACAAAACCTACTCGGTTAGGTTCAGGAAATGACTGATGATGCTTGGTTTCACATGGAACGCAAACTCCGGTCTCCTGGGTGGAAATCGTGTTTTTGACCCTCCACTCAACCCCAGCCTCCACCCCTGTTGGAGCTTTCTCACTTAAGCGCTGGCACGCAAAGGGCTGTGACAAAACGTCGATATCTGACAAGATGGGCATGAGAACGGGCTGCTTCTGCACACTCTGCAAAGCCCCACGATGCGTGCTTTTTTAAATATTTTTTTTGTTGAAGTATATTTGAATATTTTTCAACTTATGCAAATTTTATTTATTTATGCAAAATTTGCGTAATTCGCGTCACATTATCTGTGTTGCCTCGCTTCTATTCCAGACTTTGACTTTGCATGTAATCTCACTGCATGAAAATTTTTTTCTTGCATTCTGTTTGGTTGTAACGTCACACTGTGTGCCGGGTTTCTCCTTTGTTATCTATTTTGTTTATAAGGCAATTTTGTGCAATGGCGGATATAGCAAAACTAGTGCTGGTGTTAACGTTGCTAACTGGACTTTTTACATGCTTACACATACATACAGTTATTCTCCCACTATGTTGACGAACAGAGGTGTCCTGATGGGATTGTCAAATGTTAATCAGATGTTGTTAATCAGAACATCCGTATTGGCTATTCACTGGAACTGATAATAACTTTCTCCCAGGCTTCTGATTGGCCAACATGGCTTTATAGTTAGGGTTATATCGCCACCTGTTGGTTTGGCATGATCTTGAAAGCACTTTACATTGTTTTTTTGCATTTTCATAGTCAGTTCACAGTTTTCAAAAATACCAGTATACATGTGCACTAGACCTTAATGTGTATTGAAGAATTATTTTAAGTTTTTTAGGCTATTGCAGGCACTGTGTACTTTGGTGGCATTAAGTGCCAGTTTAAGAGAATTTTTGAGAGTATTGAAGACTTTATCACTAAGAACATTTGTAAAGTGAGATGGAAAATGTCTCTATAATGGATCAATGGTGACTGTGGCAAAACAATGCAGCAAACTCATCCTTTTTTGGTTTCTACTCAAGCTTTCGCTCCATTCCACTCATTAGCTGCAGTATTTTTTTGTCTTTTTAATAGATCACTTTGTGTGTTCCAGCAAGCCTGCCCATCAGTGACCAAACCTGTTTATTGAAATTGATTTGGACAACCAGAGCACACACCCCGGGTTAAGGAAATTTGTGGTTCTCCTGAAGTCTAGGTTGAGTTTTCTACTGTAGATATAAAAGATATATATTTCTTTTAACCTCCAACATTTCCTCACCCTCTGCTCTGTTGTCTGCATCCCTCTGTTAGTGTGCACACACCCTGCCAAGACATTGCGATCTCTCCTTGTTGTTATGAGAACACTTGAAACAGCTCAAATCAGACAGCAACAGCTGGCCTCAGACCTCAGCTTGGAAAAAATGTCAGAGAGTAGAAGAGGGGAGGTAGAAGTAGCGATAGTACAAAGAGGAAGCAGATTGAGGCTGAATGAGAAAAAGCAAACATAATAAAGGCTGAGAAAGGTAAAGACTGGCAGTGATGAAACAGAGATATGAAGGAGACCAAAAAAGAGTTGTGAAGCTGTGAAAACAGACATGAAAGCACAATATATTTATCATGTGCTCTCACTCTTTCTTCAGCTCCTCCATCTTTACAGCAGCAGGAAGACATGTTAGAATGAAGGAACAGCTGCAACATTAATTTGTCAAATACATGACATCCTTGCTCCTTTACATCACTTTGAAGGGATGTCAATTACTTATGACGTGTGGCATAACTGCATCACCCATCATGGGGCTTTTGTTGGATTCTTTTGCATCATGAAGTTGTTTCTAGATTCATGTTGTGCTCCTTCACTTCCTATAACATCACAGATGCACAAATAGGATGTGAAATAATGCGTATATTTCCCTTAAGAATTCAACTTTTTGATGTGTATGCACAGCAAACGGTAAACCTTTACCGAATAAAGATATAATGATATAATATACAAAAGTATAAAAGATAGACCTTGCCCCAAATGGAATTAGTAACAGAATTGAGGCAGTTTCTAAAAATGCACATTGAGACAGTGTGTATCAAATTTGCACACCAGAATACTATTGCAACAACTGGGATTCAGATTGTGTCATTTCATTCACCCTGAATTGTAACTTGTGGTAATTGGTATATTGCAAATCGACTCATTGACTGTATTTAACACATCCATCCAAAGAGTTTTGCAATTTGCATCTCATTCACCCATTCTCTCACACACTCATACATGATTGTAGCGATAGCATTGGCACTGAGCATTATTGTGGTTCAGGACCTTCACTGTCAACGAGACTTTGACAAGTGGATAGGTGGAGCTGATCATACCACCAGCACTGCAATTACATAGCATTTTCCACACTTTAGGTGTATGCATGTTTTTTGTGTTCAGAACATTAACTGGGCTTTCCAACTACAATTGGGCACACACAAACACTCATGCTGCACCCCCACCCCATTCACCCAGGTAGCCCCTGTGACCCTGACTATGGCACTAGCATCCCTCCCAAGATGTATCACTCGGTCCCGGGCCGCAGCCTTGCTCCTCACCTCGGCACTGTTCTATAATCTTGGCGCTCTGCAGTCATGGTGGTGATGGTGGTGGTTAGCATCTGAGGTATGATGTCAATAACCACACTCAATTGCTCGACTCTCATGTTAGACAGCTCAGGGCTGCGCACGTGTGATTTCATGCTCGGCCATGCGTGTTCTCTCTCAATTCCTTCATCCTCTCCATTCTCAGGAAGAAAATCCAGGTGACAGTCAGCACTGTGTGTTTTTTTCCTACTCCTTCATATACCTTCACTCCTCTGTCTTCCCACTCAGATGGCATTGCTTTCATTCTCTTACCTTAACCTCCTCTTTATCTCTCTCTCTCTCTCTCTCTCTCTCTCTCTCTCTCCTCTCTGTCTCTCTTTCTCTTTCTGTCACAAATCTAAAATATGAATTTGTTTTGGTCTCTGATTCTCAGTCGCCTGCTTCCATAGGAGAAGTGCTATAGGAAGCCATTTGATGGTGTGCTGTGTTTACAGCAGATTCCATCTGATTCTTAATATTTAACTTTTTCGGCTTCATAGTTTGGCTTTGGTGCTGACAGTGTGGTAACAGGGGTGCAATGGTGCATAATGTGGCTTACACACACCCACACACGCACATACATGCCTGAATAAAGACTCCTCCTGAGCCTACTTTCTTTCTTTTTTTTTCCATTTCACCTCTTGGAGCAAGTCTTGGTGGAGCTAGGATTTTAAGGTTTCAGTGCTTCTCTCCAGCTTCTGTGAAACTAATTAGAATACTGTATATTTTACTATATGTGTAAAGAATCCCTAAAGGAGAAAGGACATCGGGGGTTGGCAGAGGGAAAACAAAAAAATGAACTATGAGGTTTGTGTGTGTCAATCTAACTCGCCTAAAAGTTTCATTCATATACAATAATTAATTTGCATTAGCAGATTCAAGATAAGAAACATAATAGCACTCATCAATATAAGGAGGTAACAATTCTATTGAATATGTCAAGAAAATGGTAAAACATATCTGCAAATGTATATTTATTTTCTTCCCAACATAGATACACCATGATTAACACTTTTTATGATTATGTTTAGTCAGCTCAAGGCACTTGGTTAAAGTCAGGAAAGATCATGATCTTGGTTAAATACCAATAAAGTCAAAGCATTAGGAACAACTTGAAGACAAGTTGTTTTTTTCACTATTTCACTAAAGCTAAAGTATTTCCGGAAGCTTAAGTGTAAAGCCTTTCATTTTTTGCACCCATCCAGTAGGCATCTGATATCTTCTGTGCAGTTCAAGGATGACACACTTCAGTTACAGTCTGTTAATAACTCACAGAAAGATTTTTAAAAATGGAATTAATATGGTTTCATTTTTTTCTTGCCCTCTTTAGCATTTCTAGCTTTGGTTGTACATTATTCTTACTGGAATAGGGTAACTCTATATCCTTCACCTGTAACAATCCATCTCTGTGGGTCTGTCCTGTCTCTGTCCACCAGCCCTCGCCTTTGCAGTGTAGGATGTTCAAAGAGTGAACCAGGCTAGAGCACCTTTTTGATTGCAGAAGGGTCATTGATGATTGCTGCAAGTTTTTGTCCCTCTGAGAAATTGACAGAAGAAAGGCAGAGTGTGCATCCGTCTCCACGTGTCTTGGTTGAGGTTCTGTAAAATGTGTGTGCAAGCTCCTGCACGTGTAGTTGGATGCTGGTGCATGTGCGCAATTGTGAATTGGCTCCTGAAAGAAAGAATCTGAAAGAAATGGACAGTTGTATTGATGTCTGCTCTGAACTCTCCTCCTGCCTTAGTATTTGCTGGAAGGTAGTGCCTTAGCACTGTGACTAGTTATTACCACCTACAGTCTTTTACTTGCAGCCGATTTTACCAAAGCATGACCCAGATGGACAAAGACGGAGAGGGCAACAAAGGAGGACCAGTGAACTGTGGCAAAATAGTAGCTAGTAGTAGATTTAAATCTAATGTGAGGTCTTTCACTTAAGGAGCTTATGTCAGGACCTTTTATTTACAAAAAGGCATTAACACACGAGAAGAGAAGGGCTGTAACTGCAAAAGGGGCGATGGAAAAAAAGATTGAAAAAACTGCTGCCATTGATTCCCAGAGGTCAAAGGGGACAGCTCAATAGATGTACTGTGCTGATGGAGTCAAACGATGAATGGCAGTGTAAACAACTCACAGACATGTTGTGATTCCTTGAAAGAATCAGTGTGTGTGTCCAGCCTTGTGATGAAGTGCAGTTCTCGTCCTCGTGCTAATGACATCCCTCTCCCAACATCGGTCACCCCAGAATGACCCTCATCTCAAATATTAAGGCCATCTTAAAAATTCTCCTTTTCCACCGAACAGTATAATTTACAGCGATAATGATCGAGCAAATTTTAAAGCAGTCGCCATTAAGGGAGCTGGCCAAAGAAAGGAAAGAGTTGGTAGGGAGGGGGAAGACAAAGAATGAGAGAGAACGGGAAGGGGAGTTCTTGAGTCCTGGGACACCAGGAGGCAGTGAAATATGAAGCCCAAAAAGCAAAGTGACAGAGAAAAATGTCTCTCTCGCTGTCCTGTTTCCCTCACTTATCAATGCAAATCAACATCGTCAAAAACTCCTCAGGTGGACACCACTAAAGAGGCCTAGCAGACAGGGGCAAAGATAAAAACAAAGTGATTACTTCTGGCTAGCCATGTTTAATCAGTCTTCCACTATGCTTTAGATAACTTCTGACCCAGGCTTGATAGGAAATTAAAACGATGTCTTTGGTGATGGAGAATTCAAGGAGTAGTTTCCTGAAGGACATTCATGTCCTTAATTACATTCTGGGTAATTCTCCATTACGGGGTCAACATAGAGGCCCCTGTTCAGTCAAAAACCAGGTAGTGAATTATAGCATTCATCTTGTTATTGGTCCCTCTGATACCTACTGACCTCACTAACCTGCCCAGGGACCAAGTGTCTCCATTAATACTCACAATGTGCTAAAGGGCATGGTGTGAAATATGTGGTCATAACATAAATGGGACTCATAAAATGTGACTTTTCGCGAATGTATTCCAAACATACAGCCTCTCTTTTAGAATAACCCAGTAACCTTCTCCAAGACGGCCAGGATGCTAAAGTTTTGCCGTTGGTTTTGGGACCAAAACGGTGCAAATTAAAAAGCTTAAGAGATATGAGGTACACCCATGTATATGAAGTTTAGATCACAAAGCAATCCAATCATAGTCACTTTATTTTAAAATAAGATATTGTAACGCAGAAGATATGCTGTTTGCGGGAGCATGTTTGGCAATGTGGATAAACACTGCTTTGCACTGACAGCATCTTCACGCACTTGGCTCTGCTTAGCATTCAGCCACTACATCTCATACAATGTCTGGACAGTAATTTCATGAATAAATATAATAGATATCACCTCCAATGGGCCCTTCTGATTGATCTGTAAGCCCTGTGCTGATATGATGAATAACATGCAAAGAAGTGCTGTGATGCATATATCTGACTTAACTCGGAAAACAATGCAGGAGATAACTGTGTGTGTGTGCAGTGCGTCCTCACTGTCTGTCAGCATTATGCAGAGAAGATGCAGGCATCAAGATACACAAATTTACACACTCACACCTTTGCATGCAAATGCACTGCTGCAATCAAATAGGAAGACATGGAAGGAATATTATGAACACACACACACACACACAAACTGCTTACACCCATTCACTCCCAATCATGAATGGAATCAATAATAGAAGTAGGTCAGACTGGCCCGAGAAAAGGGGCATTGATTTCACACACTGTGTCACATCCTAGCAACTGGAAACATTTTGATTGTGCTGGGTTTGGTGCATGAAAACTCCCCAGCAACAGCATTACATTTTGATGATAGGCAAGGGTTGTAAAGTCAACATAAATAGGAGCTATGATATGGTGCTCTCCCACACAGACAGGCAATGTTCTCGGCTGCTCGAGCAAGCTGGGAAAGGTCTTCCTCTGCCTGTGGTGGGAAAGATGGAGAGGAGGAGGACGGGGGTGGTGGGAGACACAAAGTGGACCAGTAGCTTCAACTCTCATGTCCACAGGGCCTAACGTTCTGTCTTCTTTCTCCCTTGTGTTACAGTATGGATGGCATGTGTGTGTCTGTAGGTGTTCAGGGCAATGTATCTGTGTATAAACATATTCACATTTTTATAGCACAAAAAAACCCAACATTTTTACTTCTTTCCTAAAATGGCTGCCCTAAAGCGTTTTATTACCTGAACTAACACATTTTAAGTGTGTTCAATTAGTTAACCAAACTTTAGAAAATAAGACAAATTAAAAATATTTAAGGAATATTTATATTAATATTTAAGTACAAAAAAAAATAATCAACCTTGAATCAGTCTGTTACTCAATATTCTCTTGACTTACAAACCTTGTCTGTGGCCCCAAGACTATTGGCTCCTACTGAAGATATACATGTAAATCTTTAACAACTGATTTTCAAAACAAAGCTCAGCAGTTGACCTGATTTACAACTGACAAACCTAATTGGTATGTTTTAAAAATGAGCTAATTTATTTGAAATTCATGCATGTACATGTATGGGATTTTACACTATACATGTGTTTGTGATTAGGTTTACATTTTGCTAAAATAAAGTGTATACAACGTGCCCACATATATACAGTTATTTCACTGTCCCCTAGAGGAATGTTCACCCAGTTTGTGTATGAAGTGGCTTGGTGGGTGTTTGTGCCTTCATAAGTCCTATGATCGCTTGATTAATGCTCGGCCACTGTTAAGCTGAGTTTGATTGATACTGTGTGATGATGGGAACACACAGGCCCCAGCCAAAGTGTCTGATTGATATCGCAGACAAATCCTCCACAATTACTGATTGAAATGTGGCTGGCTGGCCCAAAAGGGCTTGTTATTAGTGTGGCATAGTGACTGCCCTGTTAGAAGAAAAATGAAAGGAATTGAGAAAATGCTGATAGAGAGAATGAAATGAAGACGGCTAAGCTCTTTTAATAATAAAAAAAATGTTATGAGAGCCATATCATCCATGTTTCCATTATTATTCTTTGCTAAATTGAATAATACGTGATCATAGTATGCATAATATTTGGATACATTGGAAACTCATGATTGTATTACAGTAATTTGCTCTTTAATGCCCTGAACCCAGGCTACACATTCTATTAAATGTATTTGGATGTCTTACAGGTGAGTCTTCCACACACATAGTGTTGAAAATCTCCTGCTTTAGTTTGTATGCCACCCACCAAATCTTCTGCACACAATGGATTACCTGCTGTGATAGATCACACAGAGAAAGAAAGGTGGAGAGAACGTCGTCTACAACCACTAAAAGATGAGAGTGGCAAGGTGAGGAAATGGACTGGAAAATTCACAAGAGTGTCATACTATGATGATGCCCATTTCCTGTAAAACAAGATGAAGTGTGTGGCAGCCTTCAAATAAAGGAACAGGGGAGAGGAATTGTTTTTAGACTGATGGGGGAGTTGCACTAATGGTCACAGAGCCGGTGCAAAAGAAAAGACGTAGCATGTAAATCAGCATGGACACGATGTAATACAATGGAGGAAGGAAGGGTCTTTCAAATTATTTTCATTTTCCCTAATTTTGAATTGGAGTGAGAAAAGTGGCCTCAATCTAATTCTTTAAACTAATTTCAAACCTCACTGTGATAAGCAGCAAACACTTTGGTCAGCATTCCCCAGTCACACACGTGACATTTAAATCTCTAGAGTCATTATCTTTACATGTAAAATGACTCCATGAAGCAAGGGAGGCTGGCTGGCTGCCTGTGTCGCAGTCCCAGCTTCGGTTCCACGGTTTCATATGGTCATTTAAAAAGCTCACACAAAATAAAACTCTATTTCATTAATAAGGATGGGGTAAGCTGTTACAGCGTTTTTGACATATTTAACACTTTGCCATTTCTTATTCATGCCAATAAGTCTTTGTTATGCATTGCGATCCACTCCTCTTTGTTTGTGGAGAGATGGAAAACATGAGTCTGGACTGAAGAATTAAATGTTAATTGTTAGACTCTGACAATGATTTTGGACACAATTTTGTCATCCATTTTCTCCTTGATTATTTTGTTTTGTTTGTTTTCTTTCTTTTGAAAATGCAGCCACAACCCCCCCCCCCCAAAAAAGGTGTAATCTATCAATGCATACATTACATGTATTCACATGTATTTCAGAAGTTGCAGTCAATAAGTTCTACACAGTGCTTGTGTGCCACAGGCAAATCAGGGTGTGCTGTAACACCAAACCGACATTGTTATCAGTCATATGCATTCCATGTTGACAAGGTGCATATTTTAATATTTGTTTTGCAAAATTGTGGATGTCAACATTCATTGATGTGCTCTCTGCCACATGAAGTCTGTTCTGGAGAGCTGCTGCCGTGCGATTTTGCTGAAGCTTGCCCACCATAGAGGGAATAACTACCATTTTATTCGCTCTCACTGATCAAGTATTCAACACAGGTAACCACTTGGGCCCCAAGTCATTTCCAGATTATAGCACCTGATACTGAAATCAAATTAAACAAAATTAAAATGAGCCTCTTATAGGCCTAATGAATGGAGAATGCAGTGGGCTCTTTGCTGCAGGGTGGCAAAAAGTCATGAAGAAAGGGAAAGGCTTTTATGCTCTAAAATCACAGATTATATCAGAAAACAGTCCAATCATAAAGGGCACTTGAGGGCACACGAGTGAATGACCTTTGAAAAATGTTTCGCATCAGTGCTGTGCATTTACAGTTTACTGCTCCTGGACAGTTACCGAAGGCCAGACATTTTCTTTCATTTACTACCCAGAGTGTTGCCCTGCATTTTTAAAGACTGTGTTTTATATAAAGAAAATGCAGTATACTTTAATATATGTCCCATGCGTCAAACATTACTGCAGGCTAGTGTTTAAATTTCAGAAGACGAGTTGTGATGAGAGCAGTGTGTGTGTGTTTGTTTGCGTGTGTGAGGATGCGTGTATATGCATGAAATGCCTGGCACATTTCGACATGTCTTTATCAGTGCCAATAGCTAAAAAGCGAAGCCCCGCAGCTCTGGTGGGCCGGTGGCTAGTTGTCTGGGAAGGAGCAGACACGCTAGCATACAAACACAGACACTGACACAACTGTGAATGCCATCTGGCTTTTGCAGGCCCCTGCGGAGGGGCTGGGCCCTCAGAGCGATATGCAAAGGAGTGGGTGGTCACTGGAGTAGGAGAGATAGAGGGAAGGGAGCAAAGGACGGAGGAAAAAAGGAAAGGAAGAGTGTGTGAAATTGCAGACTGATCAGCCTCCACCTGCCTGCTACTTATTGCTAATTGGCCATCAGGCTGTTGAGACTGTGCCAACACAATAAAACGATGCCAGCTTACAATCTGACTGCTATGTTTTCCATCTCTCTCTCTCTCTCTGTTTACTCAGATGCATCTTGCTGTCCTCATTTATCCTGTCACTGCACAATCTATGGAGACCATGTGTAATTTAAGAGAAATGTGATCGTAAAAGGCCAAATCCTGCAAGAAGAAATATGTGCCTCAGAAGACAGCTTATGGTCTCCATCTAGTAAATGTAGTATGACACTGTTGCAGCCAGTGTCCTTGCACTAGGTTAAGTGAAGTCCCCCGTGTGAAAACAGCATTGTTTGCTTTGCATGCTAACAAGGTCTGCGAGTGCGTACTGAATCAGTAAGCAGACCGATCTACAGACAGCTGCTGACTCCCAGCGAAGACATATACTTCTGTGGTCCTGTTCAAACTGTAATTGAAAGGTGGTAAAACCAAACTCTGTTCTCCTCAAAGCTTTATCCAGTTTGCTGTTCACAAAGGTTTGTTGATCCTCTGTAAGACTGCTCGATATTGGAAAAAACAACATTGTTAATGCACATTTCTGAGTCCAGGACAAGCAGCATGAGCAGTCATACCATGAAACATGTTTGTAAGGAAACACTACTTTATCTCAACTGATGCAAACTACTCATTTGGATGTAGAAAAATTGGAGATGCCATTTCTGCTCATAATCAGCTGTTACCTTGTTTGTGTACACAACCACAGTAAGTATAGTACCGTTGGCCTGACAAGGACATACCTCTTCAAAATCTACTTGCAGTCTGTCTGTCTTGAACTCTAATAATTTTTTTTATATTAGTTGTGTGTGTGTGTGTGTGTGTGTGTGTGTGTGTGTGTGTGTGTGTGTGTGTGTGTGTGTGTCTATCAGACTCTCTACAGCCTTATTTAGTTTTCAAATGGCCTCTTTGATTTGACATATTTAATGCTATCTAAAAAAGCTGAAAACAAAAACAGTGTATTATAAGCAGGCTTTGTGTTATTGAGAAGAAGTGATAATATAACATATAGCAGACTATGAACAAGGAATAGAAGGTCTATTATAGCTGAGTAAAAGTGGCTTTGATTAGAAACGATTGTGGCCACTTAACTGACAAATGGTGACAAGTGGTTTGGGGTAATTAATAGGGCTTCATAGAAGAGCTAGGGGAGGAGTAGCTAGTATTAAGTTTGCATCGGCTAATAAAAGGAGATAGACAAGAGGATAATTGTAATTGAATCAAAGTTGTGCGTCTTTAACAAACCATTATTTCTAACTTAAGGAGAGGGACAGAGGAGAAAATTTGCCCACGGGGAGTTGAAGCATCAGTGAAAAAGAGAAGGCACATGAGGAATACGATTATGTAGCTGGGTATTGCAAATTGAATTGTTTAAATGTACGCACTGTAATTATAGCCAAGAGAGTGAAAAGAAAAGGACGGGAGAGCCAAGTGAAGGAACCAGAATGAGAAAAAATGCAGGCTAGTATGTACGGTGAGCTTTAGGTACACATTGTTTCAACCATGCATGTACCAAAGCTCCCCATCCATTAGAAATTCAGCAGGTTATTTCAGCAAAGTTATTTTTGCAATGCGAGGTTTGCCCACCCTCTGAAACTCTGGAACTCCGTATTTGGACGATAGCAGCCAAGGTAAAACAGCATGAGAAAACATTGAGAATAACAGCCTTGGTTGTCAGCATTGTTTTCACAGATTCATATATGTAATCTATAGTTTGAGCTCGCTCGCAAGCAAATCTCAGGGAGCCAGAGATCCGTTTCCTGCCCCTGATTAAATTTCAACTCAGTCATTTTGTGTGCCATTAATCCTATGGTTTTATATTACTGCTTGCTCCATAGTTCCAATCATCCTAGATTAGCGATCCTCCATTACATGTTCCTCTCTCATTTCCATAAGCACATTCCACAACCTCTCGTGTTACATGCTAGCAGTGCTGCCTATCTATTGGCTAACAAAAGGACAACCCTGCCCATTTCCTATTATTAGTGTGGAAGCCTAATGACTTTATCAGACCCTGTCGCAGAGATATTCTGTAAACCCCTTGCAATGCATAAGCAAGACCAGACACAGGGCAGAGCTGAATATAGAGTGTAAGGGTCTTTAATTAAATGTGTCATCTTGGCATTTGATAAGCACAGCAGGGTATTATTGCTGCCAGCTATAGAGCCTGATGGAGGGAGGGGGGGACTGAAAGCCAACTGTCCCCATCTATCATTGCTGCTACAAACAAGCGAAAAAAATAAAAATCCCACAAAAATGTAGACACTCATATATTTAGATACATGGAGCATCCCTCAACAACATGTGCAGTACTTAACCTAGTATATTTAGTAAAGTTTTCAAATTGCACAGTCACACAGAGCAAGAATGCATGATCATTTGGAAGTTGGCACATTCAAGCCCTGCCATTGAACATAATTTGTAGTTTTCACCATCCGCCAATGTAAATTTTCTGTCCAGAAATAGTGGTTTAAATGTGAGAAGTTCACGCATTCATCTTTGGCAGGTGTTAAAGCAAACTAGGCTTTATCTAATATCCTCATTGTGGTCGGTAGTGGGGTGCAGTGTGTCGGCAGATTTCAGAGAAATGAGCGTCTTCAGCTAACCAGATCTTTAAATATGGATTGCACCTAGAAAGTGCTAACACAGCCCTCTTTCTCTGTCTAAATTATTGAGTGCATACATGTGATGTGTTTACTTGGCCTGTGTCTGTATGAATAAGTAATGCTGTGTCAGGCACAGAGCATGTAAAGAGATATGAAGGATGGATGATTTTCACACAGCAAAGAGAGGAGACTTTAAGATATTTGGTGAAGAGATTGTGACTTCGTCTTAAAGTCTGAACTGTAAATCTATCCTTATACAACCCCGATTCCAACAAAGCACAAAGCACGTCACAGAATTTGACGAATCCTTTTTGCCATACACTAAACTGAAACTGTACAAATACAATATATTTAATAGTTTACACCATCAACTTAATTGCTTTTAGTAAACATCCTTGCTCATCATTCACAAGCAATGATGGGCAGAGGTTCACCACTTTGTCAAACACATGAATGTATAAAGGAACACTTTGTACAACCGTTGTCTGTAAACACATTTGTTTGCAAATGATTGCATTCTGTTTTGTTTACACAGCATCCCAACTTACTCTGAGCGTCCCAACTCTAACAACTTGTTATCGAGGTTGCAAGAACAAAATTTCCACTTTTACACATAGCCCCTCATGTACGCGCTCTCCACAATCCATTGGTGTCTCCTAGCTGGGTATACGATGTAATCCTTGCAGGCTCAATCATTCAGTGACTGACCCTTTTGTTGGATGGCTCCAGTTGTGTGATTCCATCTCCAGCAACCTGACAGCCCAACCCAACAGACACAATGTCAACCTGCTCAAAATCCGGTTTGCCACTGGAGAGCCCGTCAAAAAAATTTTTTTCTCACCTTTACTCTTGCTCTCTGAGGTTGAGAGTACTTTCCACGCCATTTTCAATTAAAAGGACACTTTCTTTTGTAGTTCAGTCAAGGGTTCTAACCCCACAGCGTTAACTTGGCCAGCCTGTGAAAATAGAAATTCACAAACCACCATCCATTCAAAGTGCTTAAGAGCTAGTGTTGCCTATGTATCTGTAGTTGTTGACCTTGTGTTATGAAAGCTAACAAAGTGCAAGCTAGCACTGTACGTTGCATCCCAGATGCATTACTTTGACATTTTCTTTCCATTGAGCTAAAGGCCATACAGACTATTTTCACCACATAGATTAGAGCGCAGTACCTCACCAATAAAAGGCAAACACATCATCAATATTACAACACATGACTGGTGTCTGTATAGCAAACAGTTGACTTATAGTGTATGCTAAAAATGCATTATCATAGACGTGTCGTAGCATAAGCACTGTACAGTAGCAGTATGACTGAACTGTCTATGTTTATGTGTGTTTTTCACACAGCTGCTCTCTTTCTTCCCGCTGGTTTGAAAGTACGTAATTTAATAACCACTCATACAGCCACTCTAGGTCATCACGTCTGTGGGAGACGACGGCTTCATGACTAATTATTATGTTGGCCATGTCACCTTGTGCCTTGGCTCTTTTCAAACTGTGCATGAGGAAGGCTGGGGGTGTGGGGGGCGGGGGCCATTGATCGGAAATAAAGATTTAACTCAAGATTTTCATTGAAAAGATTACCTTTGAATGTATTTACCCTTCAATTTACTTTGTTATTGTTTGATAATCATTTCGCTGACTCAGTTAGAGGAGCCTAATTAAAAACTCCAATCTTCTCCTGAACATTAAATCTGCAGCGCAGCACATTTTGCGATCCTAATTGGCAGCAGCAGTCGATGCCATGATGGAAAGTCATGTTCACATATTCAAAGCAGGTCTGCCCATCTGCCTATTGATAACCTGAACATGTGAACCCTTCAACCTTGCCATGCTGCGAGTCAACAGATAAGCTCTGGAACTTGATGTCTCCATCAGCCTCATCCCTAATGAGCCCTGAAGTAGCCACTCCATAAGACCCCTGCACTCTATGTCCTCTGCTGAGTGAGAGAGAATGGAATGATGCTGGAGAGGTATAGAAATGTATCCATCATTCTCTCATTTTTCCCTCTCTGTCACACAGTGGAGGTGTTGCAAAATGTGAAATCACCTTGAGGTGTGGTCCTTTTTACGTACTCTATATCCCAGACAATGTCAAGCAAGCTTTTAACCTCCAACCACCCGAGGGCAGCCCACGTGTTGTTATTTTTAAATCTTATTGACTCCATAGGAGAAAACTGGTTGTGAAGATTGATTTGTTAACTGCAGGGATCTGTGGTATAAAGAAGCTGTAGGGTTGCCTGTTTTCCCATACAGTAAACAATGATTCTGTTGCCTTGTGTATTCTAAGCTCTTCACCGATAATAATAGCTTTGAAAAATCCAGTAGGTTGTCAGTTGCAAGAGTGGTCGCCAGCCTTTGTGGGGCCTGACTGAGGTGAGTCCAAGGTCTTTGCTGTCGGACAGCATCAAGAATTTAGCACACTGGGCACCATGGATAACTGTGGCTTTGATTAAAAAAAGCACTACAAAGAAATGTAAAACTGTATGGTGAACAGGCATGCTACATGGTAAAACACACTCTCAGCACACACACATACACGAAGATAAATACAGACATCGTTCTTGCACATAAGCAATATCATTAATCAGTTTTTCGCAGGTCAAAAAAGGATGGAAATGTAGTGAAAACAAAGAAATACATATAAAAAATATGTTGAAGTAACCTATGTATTAATTAAGAGCAAAACCATGCAGTAAAGTAATCTCAATGGAAAACAAGACAGCCCATAACAGTTTCCCTTCATATTTTGGTTGTCTTAAACACATTCAGCTGCTGTGTTGGCCTGTCTTGGACAGCGGCGGTGGTGGTGGCTTCTGTGTTCAGAGCATGTAACGAAGGCTGACACATCGAGGAGGCAGCAGTCACCCTGTCCATTAACTCAGCTTTACACTGCAGCAGAGGCTGTGCACACACACACACACACACACACACACACACCAAATCAGTCTCAGAGTAGGCACAAATTCACCCAAAACATACCCTGAAAGGATATTTTCTGCTTCTGTTTTATGAAAAGTTGTACTTTGCCAGTGATAAGTGAAACTGTATACAGAGAAGTGGAAGGAAAATATTTTCCGCTGAGGGTAAATCAGTGGAAAGTGTTTATTTCAAAGGTTTCTCCCTTTAGATAAGAGATGACACAAGAAGGAGCAAACATCAGAAAAGGGGATTATGACCAAACTGCCTCCCAGAGGGAGAGAATATTAAAGACTTGAGCTTTTTCTTTTTTCTTTTTTTAAAAAGAAAGTCTAATCTGGGAACTGGTGTTGGTGAGGGAGGATTAAAATGACAGATATGAATATCAAGACAAGATTGGGTCATTATGGTGAGAGGACACTCGGTGCTGAGAAGCTGTGCAAACCGATATATGTGCAGACAGGAATCTACAAATACTGTCTGTTATTACATTATTCCCTCTCTGCTTATTGTGGTCGACTAGATAAGAAGTAAATATCTCTACTGTTTCAATTTGTCTCTCTTTACTGAAGTTCGGAATTTGGCAGTATTGTATGTAAACATTATTTTACATATCTTGAAGGTCTAAGGGCATCAAGGACAACAAAGTGGAAAGTGATTTAGATAACTTTTAATATGCTGAAAAAGATCTTCAAAATATCCGTACACATCGCCTCCAACTGGCAGTGTAACATTGCCTCACACTGGTGGTAAAACAAAGAAGTGTCCTAACAACAAGCATAGTTGATCCCAGTCGAGCAAAGACTCAAATCATGTCCAAGTGCAGTTGCCTAATTAGAACAGTAGTTTGGTTTTAGCAGTGCTTGGCTGTGTTTCTGATCAACATTTCATAGTTCCATAGCTGTTAGTGGGTTTTACTCAGAACTTTTAATCCAGCTGTTTTATCCAATTAGGATAGCAAATAACAGATCTGAATCATTAGATTTATTGGTGCATGACAGGTTCAGATACAGAAAACGGTGATGAATGTGAATTGCTGTGAAAAACATAAATGTAACAGAATGTGATCATTTTTATTTCAACACTCAATTGAAAACAGTCCAAAGACAATATATGTTTGACCTCATCAACTTCAGTGCTTTTTATAAATATATGATTAGTCTGAACCTGATGGCAGCAACACGTTGGGAAAGGGCCAAAAAAAAAAAGACTGCGAAGTTGTTGAATGCTCAAAAACACCTGTTTGGAACATTCCCTGGGTAAACAGGTTTCTTGGTAACAGATCTTAGTATCATGATTATATATCTATAAAAATAATTATCTGGCTTAATAAATGTTCTGCAACCTGACCTCAGTGTTGAGCTTTGGGTTGGTTGTCTTGTCGCATAAAAGTTTGGGCTTGGTTCAGGTGTGATTATTTTCAAGTGTAATTTTTTTCACACGTTTCTCTTTCTCTCTCTGTCTGTGCCAGTCATCTGCATCATTACCCAGTAGGAAAACAGAAGGCGACACAGCATAGCCCATATGTTAAATTCGCCTGGTGAACTATGCTGAGTAATAGATGAAACTGCAAGTGTGGTCTCAGATCTCAGGTCGGTTTCTGGTGTCAGTGTTGGTAGTACCCGTCAGGCTCAGTCAGATCTGCTCCTTGAAGAGCATTTTACAATGTCATGCTCAATCTCCAGTGCAAACCTGAGCCCCATGTGTGAAAAGATTTTTGCACACAGATTGCTGTTGCTACCCATGTACATGCTTGAGTGCTTTTGCAAGTATTTAGTAAATACAGCCCAGCATGTCTGGTGGCTTTGTCTGTTACACTCACACAACAGCATCTACAGTATGACGGTGCTTTTAAACCGTGGAGGATGCTATCAGCCATAGACGAAATTGCAGCTCAACTCATGTATCTCTTATGTGCAGGATAAGCACAAGAGAATTCTCCCCCCAATCTGTTCCCTGCAGATTTCTTATTGTTGTTGTGTGTTAATCTCAGTGATAACGGCAAGGACTCGGTGCTGCTTATCTGGAGTTTAAATCGATAGGCACTTCCATCTATCCAACATAGACCCCAACAGAGCATCCCAAACGTTTTTTGTATTAAATAAGCCGTTGTACAGTGCGCTCTGTTGATATCTCTTTTTTCACCCTCTTTCACACACATACACACACACTCACTCACATTAACCGTTGTTCCTCTTCACGTAGGCTTTGGACAAATTAGATGTGATTCAGCAGGCATTTTGAACACTGGGGCGTCTCATACCCTAGAGCTCTGCAATCTGGCTCCTCGGAAAAATTATGATTCTGTCTTTCTCTTACTCATGCCCTCTCTCCTCTCCTAACTTTCCCTCTTGCACCATGCTCTGCCCCCCACTCTCCCCAGTGCTATTATTGGGCCTTGATAGCGTATAGGAATTGTATTAAAAACCCTTAAATCCTTGTCAAAATTTCTCCCTGTGTGCAGGAGATTACTGTGAGCCAGTATTATTCTGGAATAGCTTTAGCAGGCACTCCCCCTCCTCAGCAACCTTTGAGCATGTACCCTGATTATTACCTTCACAATGGCACATAGAAAGGAATCGTTTTCAGGTACAAGTAAACCTGTAAATCACCTTCTGAAGTTGTTGCAAATCAAAGAGTAATCACTTTAAAATAGAAATACTTAAGTTCTAGTGCTATTAACAATATACAGCCATTACAGCTTTGAGTTTTGTCATAGTGTGAGTTGCACAGACATCTCATTTGTCTGTTAGAATGCACCATAAACATTTTTTCCCATATTGTTTTGGCTCAGTGAGAGTTATACACTTCAGGGCCAGTCGTCCGTGGCTTCAGGTTCAGAGGCCCCCTTATAGACATCATGGATGAGGGAGGATGAGGTGGAGATGAGCCCATCTGGCCCAGACAGCTGGGTCCACAGCTGGAGGGACAGACAGTGACAGCTGACTCACCACAGAGCGCTAGGCTGCAGAGATGGATGGATGGATTGCTGGAGGGGCAACAAGAAGGCAATGGAAAGTAAAGGTGAGAGAGAGCGATGGGAAAAGCTTGCCAGCCTACCAGCAGCATTCTAATTTTGCATTTCTGCAACAATGGATTTGAGTTGAAGAAAGAGAATGTTTTATTTTTCTTTGTAGATAAAGTACTTCAGAGCTTTGCAGTCACTACTGCTGAAAAAACAGCTAGTATAGGATCACATCTGTATAGATTACCTCAGGGACAAGAACAAATGTTATGAATGCAGTGTTTCAACAATGTCAACATGAAGATATGTAGGTATCTGATAGCTGGGTTTGATTTGAGAGGGGAGAAAAAACTTACCAGGGAAGATGGCAAAACACTTAGGAACTAACAACACTTGATACAATATCATTGGAAATGCGTTTTGTGGATCCTTTGCATTTTTGAATTTGGTGCACGTAATTGCTCAACATAATATGTTGTATTGACTGGAAGACCAGCCAGGGAAGCCGCCAGCAGGTAGGCGTACCGGTCCAGATTTGAGCCCGGAGCTAGATCCACCTCCAGCTCACTGGAGGGTGAAGCAAAGAAGCACTTGTGGTGTATAGGGGGGCAACCCTGCTGGCTCTGTTTCCAGTTTCCAGGGCTCTGTAGAGATCTTTTCATGGTTAAAAACTAACCAAGGAGCTTGTGTGGAGCATTGACCGTGGCCCTACCCCAGGCTGAACCAAGTTTCATCTGCTCCTGTATTGTCAAGATGGTAAATTATTTTGACTGTGAGTGGGGGAAAAAAAGCTGATTCAGCTGATGAGACACTGTTACAGCACCCTAAGGGGCTAACCATACCTGAGCTGTTTAAATATTCAACATCCCAACCTACTGATAGATATCAGATCTTTGTAATTACCAAACGCCCAATTAACTGGGACAGGGAGAGCTGACATAAGATTGGCAGACAATGTCGTTCAGCACATGATTGTTAATGGAATCTCTCAGAGAAAATGGCTTTTATGTTGATGGGAAAAGAGAGGAGAAAGTGATTTATATTTTTCTCCTGATCTCCTTGCTGTCTTTCTCTCCCCTTGAGGATATATCATTCCACATGATTAAGATGTGTGCAACCTGCTCCTTCATCCAAACAACCCCCCCCCCCCTTAGTTATCTTTCCTCCCTACCTAGCTGAGGCGTCTTGTGCTCAGAACACATGTGTTCTAATTGCCATAGGCCCACTCTATGTTCCTTTTACTGCCTTTCATCCTAATCTGTTCTGTTTCATCTAACCCTTCTTTTTTAATTCCTCATTTCCCTGCATCGAAGCCAGTGCATTGAACCTGTCTTTCATTATCCCTCTCACTTCTTGCATCCCTGGTGTCATTGTACACCATACAAATTCATTAATTTCACTAGATATTCTTAGTTTTCAAAGCTGGCAAAGCCACAATGCTATTACTTGGTTCCTTTGTCAATAACGCTGTGCTCTAATGCATCCATCAGCCCTGTATAGATGGCTTAATATTTCGCTTTCATTCTTTGTGCCCTGTTTTGTGGCTTTCTTACCATCAGGATAATTGATGCTGGGATGGTGGAAAACCAATAGATTTTAATTACCAAACCTCTGCAAGAGCAGCATATTTAAGCAAGTAAATAAACATTATGAATCACATTACAAGCCACAACCAGACTGCTGGTCCTATAGAGTGCAATGACCAGTGTGCTGCATTTGCTGCATTCACTTCAGATGACATAAACATGAGGATTTATTAAGAGACTGTACATTGTATCTTCCCCCAGAAGTAGATGGCCCTTTTAATTGGATGTTGACAAATTCATCTTTTCAGAAACCAAACTATCTTAAATGTGTTGTGTTCCACAATAGGCTTTGAAGCAATTTAAAAAATTCTGCCCGGTAGATGGAAGTTGACCATCACTCACGCCAAACCACTTGTTGAGTCTGTCAATTTGAATTCCGTATGAACCATTTTAATCATTGTATTATCCCAGATGAGAAACGTGACAGAGATATGAAGAAAAACAAAAACACAAAGTACAAGAATGGACGAGACAAGCGCAACACACCTGCTGTAGGTCATTAAAAGAGCAGAGGGTTATTTCCCTGTTTGTGTTATCCAGTCGTGCACTTATATAAGTGTCCAACATTGGGCCTGAGTCTGGAGGAAGTTTCCCAGCAGTGCACTTACATAAGCAGCTAACATCGGGGGCTCAGTACGGGAGAAAGCTACTGAATAGCACAAACAGGAGACGAAAGTTAAAAATTGATGACTTGCTTTTTGTGTTTCGCCTTCCCCCGCTGCCTGAGCACAGAGATTCAACTTGTCCTAGTTTCCTGACCTCACCCAGCGGAAAAATCCAAGCCTTTTTCCATCTCTTCTCCATCTTTTGGTGTCATGTGTATTGCTGCTGGCACCCTTTAAATAGATATATACATTAAGGTAGATACAGCCTCCTTATAATTTGCTTTCTTGAAAAAAAAAATCCCCTCTCACTTTGTATTGCTGTCATCTCTGCTTCTTAATATCAAGTAGTGAGGTCTAATTAATTACGTGTATAACGGTAAGAAGGTTTTTCTCAGGATTAGACTGTAAACGAGCGGCTTTGATCCCACGTCTGGCAGTAAACTAATCCCACTTCCTCCATCTATGACCTCACTTCCCCTGAGGGGGTTTCAGAGTTTGCAGTTTCATTTCGGGGAATATTTAGTGTCTGAAGTGCAAGGGTTTTCACCTCTGGGACATGAGCGTTGCATCATGCAGAAGTAGCACAATGACAGTTGTGGGTGTGTAGTGCAATTAGTATGTGTGCATGTGTGGACTGAATGCTCTGCATTCCCTGTTTTTCCTGTGCCTGAGGGGAATAGAGCAGCAGGTGTTGGCAGTCCTCTGTGTTTTTCATTATAATGAGTTCCCAGTCCACACACTGTCCTCTGAAGAAAACATCTATAGTGTCACTGACTGTCTCGTAATCGTAAACGGCATTTTACTTGAAATGTCTTTAGAGATAAGCTTAGAAATAAACAGTAATGTAAAAACAAAAGTTTGTGTCATATATAGTTGTTCAGTAATTTAGCTGGCACTTTCATGCATATATACTTTATATATGTATTCTAAAATTATTTGCTTTCTTTTTTTTCTTGTTTCATGTTGTCCCTCTTTTTACATGTTCCTTTTACTTTTCCCTTTCTGTTCTGTAAAATAAAAATGGTTTCTTGTCAATGGCAAATACAATTAAATTAGCCCGGATGGGGAAATAAAGATTCCTTAAGCTGCGGGTCCAAGGAAGTTGAAATCAATCAGACAATGAGTTGGTTCTTAGTTTAGGTTGGTTTATTCATACTTTTGGTTAGAGTGGACAGAACAGAGGATCCCAAGTTTATTAATAGTGGATTGTGTGAAGTAGGGGTGTCGTGATACACCAGTATTTACGATATTGGTGATATTTAAAAAATAGTTTAGTTTATTTTTACAGGGACAGTGCAAATTAATTAAAAAAAACAAAACACATGGTCATACAAGGTGTTAAAAAAGGCATCAAGCAGGTCAATAACAAAAACAAAACAGGCCACACGACAAAACAATCATAAAAAATATATATTTATATTGTGTTAATGATGCATATATCATAATATTGTGTAAATAATCAAAGCAGATGTTAGACCTTGTGGATCTTATGTTCCTCAGTTCATCTGGTTGGTTTTCACTCTTCATTAAATATGATTTGGACACGTTTGTACAGTTATGGTTACAGTCTCTTTCTCTACCTCCCTACACTCGTATTTTAAGTGTAATGAGACAAAACGCACAATACACAATTTGAGTGATGGCATTATTCTTTTTCATGAAAAACTGTTATCGTGTCATCCCTAGTGTGTAGGTGCATATGTGCATTTGCGTGTGTACATTATTTATCCTTAAATGGATTTACAGATCTTGATCTTGTGGTGCTTACTTCTTATAAGCCTTCGGATCCTTGTAGCTTATCCTACACACACATGAAATGGATTCAGCATTAAGTACAGTATCAAGGATATAAAAAGTAGAGAATATAAGCTATCTACTCATTTTTCATCATACAGAATACAAAACACATTGTCTTAATTTCAGCATGCAAAAAACACTTTTCATTGCCCAATCAAATCAACCAAATCAAGACATTATGATGTTTATCACTAATTCTTGTACATAAAATAACATACAAGAGTGAGATATATATGCCTTTGTTTGGCAAGATACACGTGATGTAGATATTTAAGTGATGAGGATAATTCACAGTCTATTTATCGGCTTAAAATGCAATAAATTGTTGGTCACCAATTAGTTGTATGGAGCTAAAAGCAAGAAAAAGTCCACCAACATTGTAAAGTGAATCTGTTCTCATAAATGCATCTGTGACTAATTTGCATCAGTCCTTCCAGATTCCCTGCAAACTATGCAGAAAATCAAAATGTGTCTGTCTGACGGACACATGCTGGGTTTTGACACAATAATAGAAACACCTGTACAATATAATGAAGTACAAGTCCATAGACTGAAAAAGAAAAAAACTTGGCAGACCATTACGCTCAGACCAGTGTGCTGGAAGAGTAAGATTATGAAATGAATAAATCAACTCCTACACACCATCTTCCTTACGGATAATTTAATAAATGTGCAATGTTTCAGACTGACAGATATTGTTCATTAGACCATCAACTTGTCTGGCCAAAAAGATCAATTTCAATAGCACTGTCACAATACGACTTTAGTTGATGTGTAGATGTGTCCATGACTATATACAGTGTGGGAGGTTTATAATGTTCCATCTTAGCTGAGACTTTGTTAAGATTGCTGACAAACTGTCATCATTTCTTGATTGTGTGGTTGTACAATGTATTGGATTGCATTATAATATTCAGAGCTCTTGTAAATGTGTCTACCATGCTGTATAAATAAGAAGTTTAACGGTGAATTAAAGAATTATCCATTGTGTTACAGTTAATACTCTACAGATAGACTTCACTACTCTTCTCAGAACCTCATGGACATGTGTGTTTCGTCCTGCTCCAACCGAAAAGGGGATTTGCTACACGTGTTAGCGCCCCAAAGCAAAAACAGAAAATTGAAAGTTAGAGAATAGGCACAAGCTTTTGGTTTCGGACAGCATGCATTTGGATGCAATGCAGAAGGCTCTTTTTTTTGAGATTCTGTAATCCTTCCTCTAAATTCAGTAGTTTAATCTTGGTGCAAGATCGGGACACGTGTCCCGGTCACCCTGGATGTCACATCTTCCTCACCCTGACAGCAGCAAGCACAGCATCTCTTGTCTCCCCTGGGATGTTACCACCTGGCAGATGTGCTGTGTGTGTGTGTTTGTGTGTATGAATGTGTGAGAATGGCCCAGACTCTTTTCTCTCCATCAGTGCAGGATACGTGCCCTGGCTTTTCCTGTTTTGGCCATTTTTCTTGCTTCTTGTCTGTAGCACTGAGCTCCTGTCCCAGCGGAGATCTCTATCGGCCCTGATTTATCTGATGCACAATCTCCCTCCATTTCTCTCTTTCTAGCTCTCTCCCCCTGTCTCTCTATTTCTCCCCAATACTTCCTCTCCTCTTGCAGTCCAATGCCGACCTTACTTTGTGCACTGTCTATCTTTCTCCTCTTCATTATTTTTGAATGCCTTGTTCCTCCCACTCCTTTTATGGTAATCCTTTTTTTTTTTTTTTTGGTCACTCTTTCTTTTTATGTCTTTCCCTCACTATGTACCCCACCCTCTTAAAAAAAACAGGCAAAATGAGTAAAATGGTGTGTGTGAGGAGAAAATAAACAACATGCAGAGGGGTGAACTGAGGTCTGCATTTGAAAGGTTAAGTGGGTTAATGAGAAGAGCGAAGTGTGGATGCATGAAACAAAACATTGTAAATGCATCGGTTCAGATGATGGAGAGCAAATATCCCTTATTAAATTTGTCAGTTAGTAAATAATTGAATTGATGTTGGATGTTGGATCATCTTTTATTTGCACCAGTATTTAGTGTGACTTGCTGATACACATAACATTACATATTGCAGAGTATGCTCATGCTGGCACTGATCCATTGGTTTAAAAAACTGCGGCTACTGTATGTGTGCACAAACAACAGACCCAACATGCGTGTGTGCCTCTCATCACTCCTGCATGTGTGCTCTCCACCTTCAATTCTCTCATTCCCCTCCCACTCTCTCTCTCTCTCTCTCTCTCTCTCTCTCTCTATCTCTATCTCTCTGCTCCAGCCAGACACACACAAACACTCACAGTCGCAGTCTGTGCATTTAAAGGATCCGAGTGTGTCCACTTTTCCCTTTCGGCTCTATTTCTGCCACAGACTCTTGGTTTGCCCTGTCCAGAACAGAGCTGTGCGTGTGTGCCATTGGGGCTGTTGGCTGACTTGATCGGAGGAAAAAGGAGAAGGGAGAACTGCGCGGGCAGGAAGGATGCGCTCGTTGCTGCAGCTCCTGATTCAATTAGCATGAATTTCACAGCAGAGGCAGCGGCGGCAGTAGTGGCAGCAGCATCGTCAGACTCTCCCAGCAAGCCAAAAGCAGCACCCTGTGTCGGAGCCCCACCGAGAGGACCAGCGACTGCTTCTCGTCTGCCTCCCACCGTAGAAAGCAGTGTTTGAAGGGGCAGAGAAAACGGGAATCATATTCTCAAAGGGTGAAGAGCAATCACAAGTAGGACGGAGCTTGGTTAAAAGTCTAAGGATTGGAGGATTGTTGAACTGGATATCAACCTCTGTGATGCTGGTCTAAAGCTTTGGTTATGGTTTAATCCTTTAAAGGTGTCTTCTTGGTGCTGCTCTTCATTCCATGACCCATATTGATTGATTTTGTCAGAAAAGACGTGAGGGATATCAGCATCTCTGCGCTTGGAATCCACTTTGTCCTCCTTCTCACCAACCCCTTTTTTTTCTTGTCAGTCCTGGATTCTATTTACTTATCCTTGTTTTCCTGCTCTCGGCTGCAGACTGAACAGGTTCGGATCTCCTTCAGGGATTCGGAGCCCTGAAACAGGATTTGGCTGTCCCTTTTTCTCAGTACCCTTGCCTCTGCTCTTCTTTCTTCACCTCTCCCTTTTGCACCCTGGTTTTACTCCTATGTATTTTTCTATCCTCCTGCTATCCATTTAAGTCGTCTCCAAAAAAGCTCCGAAGGGATGTCGGTCTTTTTCTTTGCAATGGAGGCTAGGATTATGGGTGGAGAAACCCTCTGAAGATCTCCCAAAGGCAAAGGAAAACCCTGCCGAACAATTAACTCAAAGAGCTGTACACAAGATATTTTTCAAGGAGCTAAGATGGAGTCTCTAAATCTGTGCTGCTAAGCTGTGATTATTTGTTTTAGGGTGCCAAGGAAGTTGCCTTTTAAACAAAAGATGTTAAGTTTTATACAAAAAGCTTTAATTGTTGTTTAATTGTTGGGAGGAGTGAGAGTTGTTGTCGCTCTCGAGGATCCAGTCAGAAGCTTTTGGATATCGACACAAGACTGTTGGAGGATTTTTTGGGGGGTATTTCTTTCAAGAAGGATTTTGTATTTTTTTTCGTCATTCATTTTTTCTTTCCAATCATTTTTGGGATTTTCAAACAAGGATCTTTTTTTTTCCTTTATTGGCTTTTTTTTTTAATCCATACTTTCTTTCACATTTTTGTTTCCTCCCCAGGCTGGAAAGCAGGGGATCATGGGACCTGGATTCATTTGAGATGCTCTCTTCCTGTTTGTGTCGTACAAGGGGGAGGGGCCTTTTGTTCATTTCAGGCCCCACCCCCATGGAGCAGGAGGTGGAAGTGGAGGTGGATGGAGGGTTGGTACTGGTACCTAAACCCGTGGCGGCATCACCCGCAGTGTGGGCCAGTCCTGCCTTTCTGTTCAGGCTGGTGCTTTCTCTGGCATTGCTGGTGTTCCCCTGCCCAGCTGTGGCCGCCAGAGTTTCCTCCTCCCTCAGTACCACCCACCACGTCCACCATTTCCACAACAAGCATGGTACTGTGCCCATTGCCATCAACCGGATGCCCTTTCTTACACGTGGGGGCCATGGTAAGATTACCTGTTTCCATTGCTTTTTTCCCATATATTTTTCTAGAACTGACCGGCTAATGATTAACCAGTGAGTTTGCTGAGAGTCATGCAAAACTACATGTGAGAGTTTGACTTGACATGACATGGAGAGGTCAATGGGAGTTAATTTTCTTCAAGGGGTTGATTTATGAGATGAGGCAATGAGCTCTAAGTTGAGTACATAAGCCCAGGCAATTGGTTCATCCATCTATTGATCTCTGTCATCTTTGCAAAGACTGAGAGGAGCCAGGCCTGGGCGACCAACCTCACTGCCTCAGTTCCCCATAGGCCAGTGTCGTGAGTCATGTTGCAGAATTGGCGGATGATGTTTCCAGAAGCTGTTCCCTTCTGGGCTCTTTGCAGCCCATCCCCAGCCAGCTGGGTCCTGCTACTTGCCTTTCAAGCTCAGCAGCCATCTTGGGTCTACTGATGTATCGAACTGTGGCCAATTTAAATTCATGTAATCACCACCCGTAGAAATTGTTGACGCATGACGGCAGCCAGGAAAAGAGAATGGCCTTAACTGTATATTGAGATGCTGAATCTCACATGTTGTGTGTCATGTCACATTGTGTACTCAGGAAAACCTCTTGATAATTGTCTGAACACTCTTTATTTTGCCCTACTTTCTACAGTATATGTCTTTGGCTCAGTGCTCTGTGGTGCATCAGTTGCTGTGCTGTTCTTAGCCTAAGCTGTCAGGGACAAGGCAGAGTTTCACATTGATGATTCCTTTGATGTTCCCCAACCCGAGCCTTTCCCACTACATTTTTCCTCTCCCCTTTTCTCTGTATTTATTTCCCTTGCCCTCTTTTCAGCACCCTGTACATGCATTACTTTGACAGGAGATGTTAATAGCATTTATTGATTCCTCAGCTTATGCTCATGTCGTTCCATTTGCATCCACTTAGTGTTTCTTCAACAAGCCCTACTTCTGTCTAGCTGTTTATCTGGCTGTCTGTCTCTTGCTACCTCCCTCCCTTCTCTCTCCGCTCTCTCCTCATACATACCTGTAATCTGTATCAATAAATTCTGTGTCAGATGGGCAAAGGAGCCTCACGTAGCCCTCTGTGGTCGGCTGTGGTAAGCCTCTGTAGATATTATCAGCATACAACCTCATCCCCGGTGCTCAGTGCTGCATTAGATTTATGGCTATCCATATTCTCCTCCTAGCTCACAGCTACATGCCCGCCATTCTTCACAGTCAAAGTGTGACAGAGCACACAAATGAGGGCTAGCCTGTGTTACAGAGGAGATATGAAGGAATGTTGTAGTGTTATTGCCAATGGCGGCTTGATGAGCTAACCTTTACTACTTTATGGTATTCACTGGGAGTGTGACTTTATTTGTGTTTTAATTCTGAGGTCAAACTTTGGTTCTCTATTTTCTCTATTTCTATGGTTTATCTTTTAAAACAATTAAGCTAAGATATTTATATTGTTTTATATTTACATTATATCTATTAATACTAACATAATGCCTCTTAAAAGTGAAAAAATATGTTTTAGCCCCAAAAAATGATCCAGTTTAAACATCACTATCATGACTACCATAGAACATATATTTAAAGAGTAACTGTAATTGCACTGCCATACTGTATTATTGTTCAATGTTGCCTGGACATGCAAATGTGTCAATCATCTGAATATGAATATCAAATGTGTTTACCTGTTTTATGGTACAGTGTACCAAGCATATTCCAAAGAAAGTTAAATATACCTGCATATATATGAGATACAAAACATTTTCTTTTTTTTAAACAAGAGATGAGTTGTTTCTCAGTTTGAATGCACCTGAAAGCATAGTTTATGTGAACATTGAGTGCTGATTAGTGATTTAGCTAAACCAAAATATTTCCATACTATTGGTGTATCTAAATTGTGTCTTAAAAACTTTTTACTTAATAATTCAGATTAGCTTGTGAGCATTTGGCCTCTTTTGTCATCTGTATTGTTGATAGCACATGTGGGGGGCCTCTGACACTTATTGTTCAATGTTAGAGCAATCTTTTTTTTCCCATTTTCAGTAATTGAAACAGAATATTAATCTTTTTTTCAATGCAATATTGTTCAATGACAATAATCCACTTTTTTAAAGTTGTTATTAAAGTTGAATTAATTTCCTAAACTCCCACGCAAGGTCATGGCGAGAAAAAACTGAGTAACAGCACAAAGGCAGTTTTTATCCTCTAAAACTGGAGCTCAAACTCATGTCCTCTTCTTCATCCTATTTATTTTCCTGCCTTCTCTTCCGTTTAGCTTAGATAATTGGATTGCACCTCTCACATCTCGAGTTGCTAAGCTATTTAAATTGACATAATTAACATAAAAATTTCCTCCGGCTCTCTCTGGATTTATGGCTGTCAGAAGATGTTGGTCTGCAAGAGAAATTGTCTGTTTGCTCTGTGAAAAGGAAAGGCTACATTTCCATAGCAAACCTAGACCTTAAGCTCAGGCCTGGATGTCACCCTACACTCTACAGGTCTGCCTGTCCGTCTTCTATGTTTGTTCTCGTATGCTGCAAGTCTAACAGTCATGCATAAGGTAAATGGTGAGTGAGAAAGCAGCTAAGGTAAAGCCAGATGGAGAAGTTATTTGGTTGGTTGTATTTGCTCTTAATTTTTTTTTTCCCTGGCAGTATGCTGTAGCAGTTACTAATGTACGCCTACACAGCACTGCTGTTTCTCATTCGGTTTGCGTTGTTTTAGTAGCACACTTCCAGCATTTTCATTATTTGCTACAAGACAGCACACGCACATTAGAACGCTGCTCTTGTGGGGGGAGTCAGTTTCAATCGCCATCATAAATACTTCCATTGCTGCCTCAAGTCCTTGTCTGAAATACCAGCTCTTTATGTGTTGTCAGCCAAATAGCACAAGATATTACCAGCACTAATACCCCACTCAGTGATAAGAGCCCACTTTCTTTGGAGCCTTTTTGGCACACAGTTTTTCAACTGGGTGTCACTGTCACCACATGGCAACATAGAAGCCCAAATACACACTACTGCCACCTTAGTCAGACCACATGTAGGGTCTGAAAGCCCTCCAGTTGCTTGCGCACAGTATGCCAAGCAAGTCTTACTGTTTGCGAGGAAGGAAGGCACCTATCATCTATTAGGCTGTCTCTGTTGCCCAGAACCCACCCCTGAGTTTTAGAATATCAGGTCTGTGAGATTCAGGGCTCAGGCCTTATCTGCTGCTCTCTTCCCACAATGTCATTATTATGCTACATCTGTCGGGATGAGCTCCTGCAGGGCCGTGTTGCTGGCACACACCCAACCCATGTATGACTATGCACAAGCAGCACAGGAGATAGAATGATTGCAATCATTAACACTGAAGACATGAAGCAAGGGGCATTTCCATATTTCATATGGAGTGAAATGAAAATATATTGTACTTGTTTGTTGCATGTATGCCACATACAGTATGATATTTAAATGGGGCTTGGCTAGCTTGTGCGTAGGCGGAACCATCTTCAATGAGTTGTTGTCAGGCACATGCATTGTGCACACATCTCTCCTATGTCTTAAAAGTGATTGGTAACCAATATCAGTATTCAGACAGAATGAAGGGGGCACAGCCTGGGACCTGCCATTTGCCACTGATTAAAGATCTCCATTGTCACCATCATCCACTGTGACAGATGAAGAGCGGCCCAATTTTGAAGACCCCTTCCGTCTATCCGAGACGGCAACCAATCACAGCCTTCTATATGTAAAGCAGTTCATTACTGTCTATTCAGATGCTGCACAGTCTCACCCACATCGCTCTGATAACAGCTAATTGCAGGGTCTTGACCGCTGAACTGTGGCATTTCACTGGGCTTTAGCTAGTCTCGCATTGGCTTCTCACTTATGGTCCATGAAGAATGTGATAGTCTATACCTTATTATACTGTATAGCAATGTCATATTTAAAGTACTTCCTTTGGTCCTGATGAGATATTATCAGTACATGCATGAATGCACAAGAACTGCATTTCGGGGGGGATTGCACTGAGGTGTGAACAGCCTTCATCATTCCAAATTTAAACCAATAAGCTTTGCCCAGGGCTTGTTTATATGTGCGATCATCACTCTTTCGCACCAGTGGCATGACCGCGGTTTTGTTGGTGTGTCTGGCTTCAATCATGGCTTATCTATCAACACATCTGTAGTTGCAGACATACACACACACAACTAGGTGCAATTTCATGGCTCAGGATTGGTGACAGAGAAAGGAAATGTTTGCCATGCGAGGTAATCCATACCTGAACACTCAACTGCATAGGACTAAAGGGATTAAAAGCTCATTTTGATTCGGGCTGTCTTTGATGTTTTAGATGGAGACCTTCCAAGAGATTTTACCTCTGGGTTGATCACTTTGTCCTTGGCAATGGACAGTATAGATCTGCTTGGGGGTTTCAGGAGTGGGCCTGGTGTATACATACACGTCAGTGCATTTGCATGTGCCCAAGGTTGAAACCTCTCCCGCACTGGCTAACAGCTACATTTCAAGAATCATCAGCCTAATTCTTCTCTTGCCCAGCCTATCATAATTGGCCACCTGGGAAACTGAGGAAGAAAAGAAGGACTAAAGGGACAATGGCAGGAAAAACAGGTTTGACCTTGATTTCCTTAGACAGTCAAATAATTTAAGATTCATACAAGACTATAAGTAAAACTATTCAAACATTACCTGGGCCTACTCTCCACTTTAGTTGTGTTTGTGTGTACACGTGAATGTCTTTTGCACATCACACAAATGCTTCTCTTTTATGTTGAAAATTTCAACCTGACCATCAAAGAAAAAACACGTCCATTATTATCTGTCCAGCAAAGCATTGTTTACAGCAAAGCAGCTATTGTGAAAAGAAGACAATTATATTGCTTTGCTGAGGTAAAGCAGGATAGATTCTTGTTTTTTGTAATGTCCAACATATGAATTGCATCAACAAAATGAACACAAGGAATTGAAAATGAAAAAAAAACTAAAGGCTAATTTAAATAAATGTTTTACCTGTATAAAAGTATAACCTGAGGTGCAAAATATGCAGTGTTTCACCTTTAAATACACAAGTTGAGGCAGGCTGCCAACAAGAACCCCTGCCAGGCCAAAAAAGTAATTTTTTAACTACCATAAATTAAATTAAATATCCATTCATTTCTTAATTTTGAAATGTTTGATTCCACTTCCTTCTCTTTACACTCATCCTCCCTTCTATGTGTCACTGCCGTTGTTAGCGGTCACTAACAATGTAAATTCTAATATTACTGCTCCAAGGCCCATGGAGCACAGTAACTCGATTCTCTCTATGTCATGATGTTGCATTGTCTCATCGATGGTAAGTGTATTTATTATACCGCTGTAATGTCGTGAAAGTCTAATTAGCCCTGTCCAAAATTAACCGGTCGGTGTCGGTTAAAGTAACATGTTTACCTGTACAGATACCTGTATATGCAGTGGAGCAGAGACGTGCCATAACGAGTGAAGATAGCATTGTTCAAGTTGACGACAAATCGTTATGTTAGTGGATGTGCAATAAAAGCTTCCCAACAAGAGTAAATGATGATTTTAATCAGTCCAAAACCAAACAGGAACAGATGTGTACGCGGCACCCACCTCCACCCACCCAGTACGCCACCAGGCCAAAGGAGTCAACCTAGGGTAAACACTGATATGAATGGAATAAAATCTAATCAGTTACAGTTGCTAAATGATGGCAAAAGTTTTTGTCCACATTAAATTATATTGTGAAATAACCTTCATCCACAGGATCTATGACTTGACTTGCATTGTGTGTTGATGGTAATTACAGAGTTGCTGTTGATGCACCAGCCCCTCCTCTTTCACTGGTTTTTGGTACTCATGGCAACTAACCACACACTACACTGAGAGTAATTGGACAGATACTGCATGTTCACACGTTTATGACCCCCGTATGAATTCAATTCCCAATTGTCACCTCTGGCATGGATTTCTTTTCCTTTTGAACATATAATTACCATACAAATTATTTCCAATATCAGTGTTGTTTTTGAACCACTCTATTTTCTTTCCATTGTTCACTTTTGTCCATCTATCTCTCCACCTACCTTCATTACCTTTATCCTCTAGACCTTGTAATCTTTTAAGATATTTTTTTAATAATTTCTCTTCTTTTGGAGCCATCATTTCTGCGTTCGCTGGTCCACTTCCTTCAGGAGAACAGTCGCTGTTTGTAAGTCTCTGTGCGTTGTTTGCTCGGCGTGATCACATATGCATACAGATGAGATCAGCTGCTGCCTACAATCACTACCCCTCTGAATCCAGAGGTCCAAGCACCATATTTGCTGAAAACCGCCCAGTGTGTGGTCCTCTCTTCTCACGTCCCATCCTTTTCTTTTACCAAAGGCCTGTATCACTGGTTACTGTGCTAATAGCAATCCGCTATGTTTGATAATCATCACTTTATCTCTCGGCTGCAGGAGGAGGTCAGGTGCAGTGTGTGCGTGTTCATCTGTGTGTGTATTGTGTGTGTAGTAATGTTGAGGGGCAGAGCTGTTGAGCACTCTCCTTTGAGAGTCAAGTCACAACCCTTCTCTTTAAGAGTACACCATTAGTATTCATTATTCTCCTTCCACACTAACTCCAAGGCACACAACCACATGCATGGACACGCGCAACGTGATGAGAAACAGAAAGGACGCCTCAGGTGTTCTGGCCAGTTAAGATAAGCCTGCCAGTTTGACATTTTCTGTCCTGCCACCACACCCCCACCCTTCCAACCCCTTTTTACACCTGAGCGTTTGTGCTGCTGTCAAAGGAGACATACTGTATATACACCAAGTGTGCCAGGATACACGCCTCAAAAAGGCTGCCAAATCCGAACTGAGTCTGTTGAGCCCATCCATTGCGGGAGATAATTTAACAGCTTTTTTGATAACTTATTGCTCTTTCGCCTGGTACCTGGTTTGTAGGTCTGTGCATTTTTGACATTTTATGAAGAGTAATTCAGGAGTGGGCATATCAAGCAGCACTTTGCAGCAGCTAGAATTCATATTCCCATGGTTTGATACAACAAACACACTTCAGCAGCACCCTCAAAGTATAGGGCAGTTGTTGCCCAGTTTGTGTATAGGTATGTGTTCGCTGGCGTATTAGTTTCTCTTTGGTGGTTGTGTTTGTACTCCTCTGACTCCTCTAGGCCGGGGCTGAAGTGGGCTTGTCTTTCTCTTTCGTTTCGGATATAGTTGTCTGTTGCAGAATGCCGCTGTTTTTTACTGAAATGTAACATCAGCACACCAACAGGTCTGCTAAACATGCAAAATATACATTTTTAAAAAAAAAAATCATTTTCAGTTTATGCAAAACCTGAATAGAAAATTGGAAATGACTATATGCAAAATGTTTACCTGTAAAAACTTTATCTGGATATACTATAAAAACAGTTGTAAGATTCTGCGCCTACTGCTGTAATAGCAATAGAGATAATCAAATATAATGAAATGCATGTGTCTTTTAGGTGGAAATTTTTGGAAAGTTTTGTATTTCATCAGAGAGAAAACATCTATTGTATGTATTGTATGCATGAAAATCATCAAAAATCATAATTTCAGTGATTTTGTGTAAAATGTGTTTTTCACTTTTTCATCTCCAACTCTCTTTTTTCGTTGCTTTCTTGTGTGAATGAAAAACAATTATCATCTAGGTAGGGTATTCCAGATGCTTGTAGCAGTGTGACAATGAGCCCAGGAAAAGAATATTTTTACATACATCTCTACATCAATCACCTCTGTAGTCTTCCTGTATGCAGCTAGCTAGCTAGCGAGCACATCTTTTTGATTTTCCCTGTTTTGCTCTCACGTGTTTGGGCGCAGACGCGAAAGGTGTCATACACGACCACAGGAACCAGATGAACACTTTCTGCCCGACGCAGCCATTCATGGTGTTTCTATTAAAAAGAAGGGCCGAGAGGAAAGATACCACTTTGCCTGGAATCTTCCTCCCCACTCCTCGGGCTCGATTAATGGCCTTCCAAAGCAAGGGAAGCCATGCCCTAATCCATATGTCACAAAATGTCACAACTGGCATTCAAGCTTTTATTATTTGCAAGGTACCTATGAGTGTCTGGTCTTTTCATTGTTCATGTTAGCAGTCCTCTTTGCCACAGACAGAGTAATAGCACAGAAGTTGAGTGACACTGTGCTATTGACACTGTCTTGATATAGCTCCTTGTTCTCATTCCTATATTTTGAAATCATCTTTTTGTCCTTAAAAGCAAAATTGCTGCCTTCAGCAGGAGCAGCAGCAGCAGGTGCAGTTAAATTAGTTTCTCTTGGGTTTTAAAAATAAACAGTTTTCTCCTTGTTATTCTCCTGTTATTTCTCCTGTCTGAAACTTTGTTAAAAGTTGACATTTAGCTCAGCGGAGGTGACATGGTTCCTCAGTGGTGTGTGGCGGGGAAGTTCTCTTACTCACACCCACCTTTTCTGCCACAGCACATGAAAGCACCGTAGGCACATCAGTGGGAGTGCATCACGGCGTGGGCAACGCCTTGGCTTTGTAGACAGCAGAGACGACAGGGCCAGATCTTCAGAGGGTGCAGTGATGTAAGCCCCCTTTAATTATTTAGCCCTCAGATATTAAAGCGGTGCAACTTGGGTGCCCGCGCCTAGGATTTGAGTCTCCACTGGGAGTGCTCACCATTAATAAACAAAGTGGCTTGTATTATGCATGACTGATGCTGATGCCGCCACCTCTGCCACTCTACCCAACCCGAAAGAGTTTTACGAGGCAGAGGAAACCACTTTCATGAGCTTTGCAACTATGTGACTGCAACCCTAACCCAATATCCTGCAGCAAACATTCCCCACCTACAACCTCAGCTTAAGGGGCCTTTGATTTCAATTTATGTGTTTTTAATATTAACAATACTGTTAATTTTGTGAAATATACAATAATAATAACATATAACTCACAAAATCTGCATATGTATGCATGAAAAGACCAGTAAAAGTAACTGCAAAGTAACAGCAATAGCCCTGTAAAAAAACAAATGAAGAGAGGATTTAGAACCGTGGTTTTTCAAAGTGGGGTCTGGAGACCCCCAGGGGTCCTTGACGGGCTTTGAGGGGTCCCCAGCAGAGGGAATAATTTATTTTCAGTATAGCTCCATCCATAAGTAACACAATGACAGAATGTATGACTATTTAGGTCATGGGTTTAATACACTTTCTGTAATAAAACATCTAAAGGCAAAATTCATATCAGATAGGGGACCCAGGGATAAAATCTTATCAAATGAGAGTTTGTGGTCAAATTTGTTTCAGTTTTGGTTCCTATGACACAAAAATGTTTGACAACCACTGATTTAGAAAAGATATTCTATGTTTGATTTCAGCGTCTTGTAAGGATTTTCAGAGGAAGAGTCAAGCTGCTGCAAACAAGCATCATGACTCATGTTCACAGTGCTGTAATTCACCTGAACAATTTTGCTTTGTTCTTGAATTACTAAGAATTCTGACTGTATCCCATGGTGTTTTTACAAAATCTATTAAAGTAATAATCTTAATGCTAATGTACTCAATTGAATTCAGTGTTGATACCTAAATAATCAGTGCCGCATTAACAATATTCTTTGTCTCATTTCTCCCTGCCCATGGTGAACACCGTATGGTCCATTAAACATTTATCTACAGATCTAGCTTTGCTCAGCTGGTGTCCCGCTTGGCTACAACCTGCATTTCATTGTAATGGGAAAAAACTTCCCCTGGTTGTATTGCCTTCAAATATTTAAATGTAATTTCCTTGACCTGAAAGCACTCACAGCAAGCAGGGTGTCAACAGGGGTTTCCTTGTCAGATTTTGTTTATTCCATCTGGTTGACAGAGGAAGCAACCCATGGGATAGGGCAGTGTATTAGCTACTCTTTTTTATGCTCATGATTTATTTTTACTGCAGTCCTTTGGGACAACTGATTTTGTGGCTTAATTATTTCTTGTAGCTGCACTGTGTTGTTATGGAGGTTCCAGTTTATGAGGCAAAATGTGATATATCGCTTCAGCTGAGACTTGCATCTTCAGTGTTTGAAATAATATGTCAGGACATGAAAATGAAGGTTTATTAAAGGTGCTTGACAGACAGCAACCTCCTGCCGCATCAGTGCACACACCGTGTCACATAAATACACATGTACATACGTGCACACACCCACACGTGTTCTACCAGCAGAAAGTAACTTTGCAGAGTTCAACTGAACTTCTAAGATCTCAGCATCTGACACATCTGTGTCAAGGCTCTGATGACTGACAGATAGGCATCCATCACAATCATTCCCCCCCGCCGCTATCCCTAATGTGCCCACAAGTCATTCCTGCATGCAGCTTCCATATTGCAGAAAGGAGGAGACGATATCTGTAGGAAATGAGGGAGAATGTTGGAAAGAGTAGAGATTAATAGAGTAGGGAAAAGAAAGAGAGTTTGCACAGCAGGGGAGGCAAAAGAAGGTTGGTCAGTGAGAGAGGGAACTACAGAGTGATAGAGTCTCTGTATGGTGTGTGTTTGAAGCCCTAACTCATCTTCTTGCACACAGAGAGCCTTGACACACTTAAATCTCCTGCCTGGGGCCTTTGGGGGGCTGTAGAGATGAACCAAGGCACTACTGGAGCAGAACCAAAGATAGGCGAACCCCCACTACTTTCCACTCTGCTCCACTCTACTCTGCGCTTCTGCCATCTTATCCCAGCCTATCACTCATTTCACTGTGGAAATAGGCTTTTCAGAAGTGCGCCCAGGTGACGGTCCCATTTGGAGCTAACCAAAGCCACGCTCAGCTTCACAGTTCTGGGCCAAGAAGCCCTTAACCTATGCTCTTTCAGACCAGTCGCTCTTCTCCCCATGCCACAATAGAAATGTGCATTGACATTTTTCCTTTTCATCGCTTACCACTCTATTACACACATGTAATGGAAAAAGCCCTGAATAATAAAGCACCTTAGATAACACAAAAACACTGACTGTGTCGCCATTTCGCAGATAGACTATTCCATCTGTGTGTTGCATTAGCGCCAGGTTATCTTTCCAAAATCAGACAGCTATAGAAGTTGTCATGGTGTAACTCATAGTACATTATAATACAAAGTACTATCTGACTTTCGCTATCTGATTGTCGGATGTGATATTCAGATGGGGTGTGGACTGGGTGCAGTTCCCTCATGAGATGGAGGAGCAGCATAGGTCAATATCTGTTCAGTGAGAGTCAAGTGAAAGTGATAACTCGAAGTGGCTGTAAACTAGATTGATTGCAGTAGAGATCAGTGCAGGCAGAGCTTTTACTAATGGTAGTGGTGCAGTGACGGCCTATCCAGCGTCATCCTGTACTTCCAGAGAGAGTGGAGTCTATCATCTGTCTGCAACGATAACTGAAATGTGGGGGCCTTTATCTGCCAAGGGGGAAACCAAGAAGTTTATCTCATGCCATGAATGTAAGGCAAATCACTCAGTCACCCATCCTCCACACGCTTCACCCTATCCAACTCCCCCTCTTCTTCCATGTTCCAGCTAATGTATCCTTATTGGGCAGATCATTGACCGCCAATAGCAGGGCGCGTGGGTGGGTTAAGAGGCTCAGTCTGGCAGACAATTTGAAAATGGATTGTTTTCCCCAGAATCTCCCATTTTTAAACTGCAGAGCTAAGTGTAGAATGTCTCCCTGTAAGATATAACAGGGGGAAAACATGACATTTCATCTGCTTGTTTGTTTATGCTGGAGGACTAAATGGCCCCTTAGCCACATAAATTGACTCTCCAAAGTAATTTAGGCTGCTTGAAATATTTTCAATTAAACTCATGTATCTTGTGTCCTGAAGTTTAGGAAGTTTCCTCAGGTAGTGCGGAGCTCTTACTGCATATTCATCAGTCAGGATAATGGCTGTCCAGCGCACAAGCAGTCCTGCCCTTGTTAGCTTGGATAGAAGGCTAGATTTTCCTACAAACTGTGTGATTACAACTAATTGTCACCATGAAACTCAATCCTATATATATAGGGAGAGGGATGTACTATTGGCCTGTTAGTGGGCCTTGCATTGGTTAGGTTGTATTTTTAGTCATGCTGGCTCCTGTAATGATCGGATTAGGGCTACATCCTGGCAACAAACAAACCACCTCCAACACTATTGCCCCTTCCGCTGTCCCCTTGTCCCCCTGCTTCTGTCTGTATTTCAAACATTTCCTGCACAGGCACCTTGATCTGTTTTCCAATGATCTAGTGTTGTTTTCAAACTCCTTTCCCCCAATGCTGTCCAGCTCAAGGGTTGCTATTTTAATTCCCAGTTTCTTTTCCTTTCTCTTATTAAGGGCCATATAAAGAGAATGTGTATGCAATGAGTGGCCAGAGTGATATATAGCCATCTGGGATGCTTGGCTTCATGCAGAGGTGGCTTTCCCAGCACTGCACTTGACAGTCTTCTATCTTGCTTTGTCGGTTTCCTTTACTCAGTTCATATCCCCCATCTTCTTTTCTGGACCTGCACTCGTGATCTCTCATACAGTGCAGAGACACACAAAGCTCTCCAGGTATTGATTGTATTTCACTCACAGGTAGAAGCTATTGTCTATAAGCCATACTTTGGGGATCACAAGGTCAGAACTATTGAGGAGTAATAAACAAGATTGATCTTTGACTTTCGTGGAGGCCTTTAAGTGGTAGATAATGGATGCACCGTTGTGCAATCTTCAGGAGGAACACGTTTTGCTCTCATCCCTGAACATTTAATTTCTGGCTGTTAAAGTCTTTACCCCAACAACCCACTGTATTATATTTGGAGATCATTTCAATCCTGTCACACATATGGAAGATGTGGGATTCCATCACTATTTTTACTCAATGATTCAGAGAAGCTCAAAATATGCAGATGATTCACAAGTGATGATGTGGGGAGACTGTAAATGTACTGTAGTCTGTCAGTCTGATATTACTCACTCCATTTGCAAAAATGCAACTGTTGCTTCAACACCCATAGAAACACTTATTAATCATGTCCAGTCCCACAAACAGCTTCAGAAATGCAATTTAATATGAGTGGTTATTAGTTCAAACATTAACCTGAGTGATTTTATCACATTTAAAAATGACAAACCTTTCTAATAGTCATTGTCTGACTAATCCTCTACAAATCATATTAATCACATGGTGTGAATTTAACTTACAGAAGTTTGTTCTATGGTAGCAAAGTTCTGGAGCAATTGCAACACCACCAAGGCATGGTGGGTAATAAAAGTAGAGCCCTGATAAGTTGTTTGCCTGTCCATGCTCCTTTAAATCTCACACACAGTTCCATTTGTTCCTAGTAGTAATCATGGAGGGTGATGTTGGTTAGTTCGTGTCATAATCAAAGTACTGTCCATGTGAGTCAATTTGCACCGGTGGCAAAGGTAGCAATATGTGTTATGTGTACACTGTTATTCTGTGTGTGTCATGAAAGGACAGGACCAGATAGAGCGGGAGAGGATTGATGAATGCAGGCACAGTGGGCGAGCAGGTGAGAGATGGAGAGCGTTATTTTTCTCCCTGTCTTTTTTTCTCTCAGTGCCGGGAGGTGACCTCTAGCTCAGCGATATGAAGAGAACGTCACGCAACATTACCCCTCTCTTCGCCCCAGACACAGATGAAGTTTTATTTTTTGTGCCATGCTGTAGAAAGAAAACAATTCTTCTCCTCCTTGATTAATGTCTGGTATATGGGCAGTACACAAGAAGGCAGCGAAGAAAGGATTGGTATGCTTTTATATATTCTTTCTGTCTGATCTGCCACATGTATTAATCAGACTGCTGATAAGCTCAGTGGAGGACCAGAGTGTCCAGGGCTTCCTTCCTCAGGATGTCACCTATGATCCTTTCTCATTGGCTAGCTGACCTTCTTCCTTAAGGGACTGCTGTTCCACACTCAAACGTTTCAAGCCTTTCATAGGAAAATGGGATCCCAGTGTAAATACTTATTGGCAGCTCTGCTTTTTATACAAAACAGGACAGAAGTCAAGAACCAGAAGCTACACCTTGAATACATAATATGTACATTTGTCCAGTGAATCACAAAGGCACACATATGATTCCTTGTTTTTTCCCTGCACTGTGACCATGTGACCATGGAGCCATATGCAAAAATCTGACAAGATTGCGCCAAAGGACATGTTTATGGATATGACTGTTCTCAAAATGCAAATGCACTGGTAACATGTCAGTGGTTGATTACCTGGCAAACATGTGACTGTTTTCCAGAATGGCAGGGCAGGTTGCATCCTCCATGTGGTTAATTACCAAGTAAAGAGACCTCATCACTACTTCCTCTCTGTAATTACCTGTCAGTCCTGACCATTGGACCTTCTATATTTTACCTTTGACACTCATTCAGTCAGTCAGCTTGGCAACCAAATGCTCTTTGTGGCTTTTGCAGGCTGGGAGTGAACCTCGTCCTCTAAATCACACATTCAAGCTTTTCAACTATGGGTGGTGTTTAATGGTAGCAAATGTCAGATATGACAGAAGGTCCCTTCAGAGGGGAGCCGTCAGAAGCTTGTCAAGTCTGACATGTGAAAGGCGAGGTAACATGAGGCTGGACAGTGGGTGGCGGGGCTGACTTACAGTAAGCTGGCTGAACAGGGACTTGATGTTTGTTTTTGTAATAATTAATTTTTCGAAGGGAGGCTCCAAGGTCTAAATATGTTGAGCATTTCACAGAAAACTCCATAGGGTAAAATGTATTTGCATTGTGGAAGACACTGGGAGGTGAAGAAGTAGTAGTTGCAGTGCGTGGGTTTGTGTGCAATGGTGTCAGTGTGCATGTTAGTACAATATGCAAAATGGAATGAGTTGCCAAGCTCATTAGAGAGTCATACACAGCATATTACATTGTTTGCATTTAGAAAGTGCTCTGCTCAGTGTCATCTCAATACATTTTGATGAGTGGAAACTGACAGGAGGTTCCTCACACTGCAAAGAGTAGGAGTGCAGTTGTTTATAATGCACATGTATGTGTGTGCGTGTGTGGGTGGGTGGCAGAAGAGCTGGCATTCAGGCATCTGGAAAAGGTGACTTTCACTCCAAACAAACAGTTGAAGCAGAGGTTTGATTGGCAGGAGAATATCCACTCCACTCTGTCTGCGTCTCATTGCTATTTGATTACGAATTAAGCTCTGCAAGCTTGAAGTGAACAGACACCTTGTTACAGGTGTGGAGATAGCTGATAATCTTTTCATCATATTTACTCAAGACACAAAGACATCTTACTTAAAGACTGTATGAGAGAATCACAACACTCGCAAGGTTTCTTTTTTTTCTCATCACATGACCAAAAACTACTAAATGGAGTTGGAAGTAATATGTAAAGTAAATGTATGTAAGTAAATGGATGGATACTCCATCATACCTAAACTAGTGCTATATTTAAGTTTATACATAGAGGGGGAAAGCATGGGTGTTTATCATGCAGAGATGGTTTGATTAAAGACAAATTGGCCTCACCTTTACCAGCTGCAACATTAATGATGCTTATGCATGATGCATGTGTAAGTAATTCATTACTACTTATAATCCAGTGATACTCAATTAATTATTCTGAAATGGGCCAATCTGCTTTTACTTTCAGCACTTTAAGTATATTTTGATGCTAATACTTTTACTTTTGCTTGAGTACGATTTAATGCAGGACTTGGAAGAGAGTAACTGTGGTTACTGTTGTTACTTTTACTTAAGTAAAAAATCTGAGTACTTCTCCCACCTCTGCTGGTTTTACTGAGTTGTCCATTGTATTTGTGCCAGACAGGTCACTAACAGTGGTTTGTTAAGGACAGATGTGCATTTGAATTTAAACTTGTTTTTTTGATTGTTAGGTTTCCTGTCCAGGGAATACTGATGAAAAGTAGCCTCTTGACTAATTCTTGTATATTTACAGTGATTTATTAATATGCACTATCCCATAGAAATAAACTAAATGAAATTTAAAATGAAATCTGTTTTGTATCGTAAGTTATTTGCGCAGCCCAAAACTCCATATTTTGCGTTCTTTTTGCACATTTAAATTAATTTGTATTTGTATGTAAAGATTTCTATATTGCTATCCTGAACATGCACTTACAGTACGCCTTTTTTTTTTGCACAATATTAGGTACCTGCAGGCAATTAGTATTACCAAATAATTTGATTAAAATATTTATTTTCCAAAAAGTTGACAAAGCAGTGTACAGACATTCTGACACTGCCCTGTATCAGAAGGCAGTTGGTGATATTCCAGTGGTATATCTAGTGGAGAGGTGCCAGCATGGCCAGTTCCAGTTACATGACACAGGGAGCTTTTCATCACCCCACTAGCCCACAGGTGCCTGCAAGTGTGACAGGATCTGAAGCGAATGGCACATAGGGTGGTAACTTCTGTCAGAGCTTTCCAGAAAACAGCCACTGTCTGAACAATATAAAAGAATGTATTAGAAGAGGAGCAAAACACATGTGACCACATAAAATCCACAGAGGCTTTGTGTTGCATTAAGCAATCAGTGGTGAAGAAAAGAAGCCATGTAGGAATTAAGAAAAATAGAACAGTTTTAGATTTAACAGAGTGATGTTATCCATGGCAGGTAACTTTATCTCACTATGCAGAGCTGGCTATCTGCATCATAAAGGTGATCTCAGAGGCCCCAATTAAAAACTTCCCATGAACATCATTCTGCTTACTCTCACTGTCCTCACCTCAGTGATCTCTTCTCTCCTGCAATAGACAAGAAGATGACAGAGTTTTGTGTTCTGCACCCCAGTGAATTATGAAAATGTTTTGAAAGGTAACAGAAAGAATGGACTGATGAGAGATATAGTGGACAAAATAAGAAAACTATGTTGTTTAGAAAAAAAATAGTGGTTTTTACAGCTCTAGAATGCCACAATTGCTGGAAATAATAATAAGAATAATCCGAGTTTGAAATAGAACAGATAAGATATTGTCTATCTTTTTGTCAGTGCAACATTTTGATTTAGGATTAATAGATCCAGTCCAGTTTTATGTAACAGTCTTTCTTCATGAAACTCACCTTGCACAGCTAAATTGACTACACAACCTGGAGTCACCTGTAGCCCCCACTCCCCATAAAGGGTTCCTCTCCAACATACTGTGATCCCTTGATAATTTCAGGTTGACTGCTGTCTTCATTGATCCTTTCTCCCATTCCGACTCTCCCTGTTCCATCTCGTCCCCTCCCAGCCAGTTCTACAGTATTTCCCCATCAGTGATGTGGAGCTGAGAGGCTTTGGGGGCTGCTGCTGGAGCAGCTGTCACCGGCACAGCGGACGTTCTTAATTGGCTCCCCTGGGGTAGTCCCCTTGGTGGGGCAGAGGAGGGCACTAACTGTGGAGGCATGCAGAAGAGAACCAGAGCAGGCCTTGTTTAAAACCCATTGAACAAGCCTCTGGGCTGCATTAATGTGCCTTATATTTCAGCTGACAATTGGGGGGATAAAAATAACTTCATCAATTTCAATGGATAGGCACTGTCTTTGTAAATGGATTATCTAATGGTGTTTGCTATTGAGAAGCATAGTCTTGTTTTGATGAGGAAATATGACTTGACTGTTGTTTTACGTTGTCAAGAGCTGTCAGACCCTTTAATACTGTTAAACAAACATAGCATTGGCACAATCTGTTTGCCAGAAGTGTAACACTAACTTGTATGTTACATTGTAGTGAATTTGTAAATTCACCCTAATGCACTAAGCAAAATAACCAGATGTGAGAGAAGTATTCAGATCTTGTGCTTAAGTAAAAGTAGCAATATCATAGTGTAGAAATACTGTTTAAAGTAAGTTGTGCACTTACTTTAGTAAAAGTACAAAAGTATTAGCATCTGAATATACCAGAAGTACCAAAAATAAAAGTACTCATTATGCAGAATGCCCCCCCCCCACCCCCCCCACCCCCAAAAAAGTATTTAATTGTTTTATCG
>JBBPCS010000878.1:9908810-9925606 GCA_037974645.1 Hollardia meadi | reverse complement strand
AGGGGGTGGGAGTCGTTCGCCATCATGGATGACAGCTTAGCCACCATCCTCCTCTCTCCCACCACCTCCACTGAGTCAAGGGGGCATCCCAGGACAGAGCTGGCCTTCTTGATTAAGGCTTGTAGTGTGAACGTAGCATAAGAGATGGGTCTTTCACTTTCCCCAGGCCTCGAGCCCGGTATGAGGCTGGAACAACACACACACTAGCACAGTCAGACTACATGACATAACCCATCCAAAATGTAGTGTTCTCAGATTTGTTTTCTCTGAAGCACATACAACATGCCCACTCATTACCAATATAGCTTAGTAGTTGCATTTGTATTATTATTCCAAAATTAGATTCATTCATTTTGCATTTGCCATTGAAGATGTTCTTATGATAATCAGTTCAAAGATAAAAGACAGCTTAGATCTATTTTATCTCATGAAATAATAAAGATGTTAAGGTTAAACAAGCAGTCTGTCTGTAGAACAATAAAAACAAAAGAAGGTCTGCCACAGCTGCACTGCAAAAAGGATTAGCTAAAATACAAAAAACTCACACTTAATTTAAGGAGAAAAATAGCTTAATACTAGTCAAATTTTCTGTATATTCAGCAGGATAACAGAGACAAGAGACAAACAAATGAGATGGTTCCAGTCTAGAAATAAATAGGCTCTGATAAGTGTTCAGAGGTTTGAAATAAGAAGAAAATGGTGTTTTTTGGATCAAATGACTTGAGATTAGACTTTCTTCAGCACACTAATTTGCATTTCTTTGTTTTGGCACAATGTCAGAATATAAAACCAGCATCGGTCCCAAGCAGGATTTGAATCCAGGCGTTTATATTCTGACCCAATGCACCAACATGCCAGCTAACACCTGGGGAGGTGGCTTTAGCGGTACCAATGTTGATTCAATTCTGTACATACATTAAAGACCCTTAGGGGAGAAAACTCATTGATGCTGATGAGCCCCTTTGGATTGGTTCAGACTTTCATGGTCCGCAGATGATGAATCTACAAATAACTTTGGTATCGTCTGACTTGTGTTTAGTACTAATTAGCAAATGTTAGCGTGCTAAAATGCTAAACTATATGGTAAACATCGCTGATGAACATTATACGTGTTCAACATCAGTATTGTCACTTGGAGTGATCCACTAGCTTGTCTGGAAACTGTTTAGGCCTTACAATGGACATAGAGATAACCTCACTTTTGAACAATAGCAATTTTAATTGAATAACTTTAAAATGAATCCTTTTTTATTACGTGTCTTCATCACTTTTATGTGCCTATACCACATCATTTTTCATTGCTGTGGACTGATAGTTGATATTGTTGTCGTAATCAGTGAGATTACTGATAATCATTCAGTCTAATGAATATTCTGAGACTAGGTTTGTCCATTTCTGTTATCAGTGGAATATGACAAATAATATATAAATATAAATTAACTTTTTTCAATGAAAGACTAAACCTTGAACTTAATATAAATAAATCTTAATATAAACCTAAATATAACATTATCTGAGTATTATATTGCAAGAAAATCACAGACCAGTGCTTGAAATCAGATATTTTTGTAGCTGAATAGTGGAACGGGTAGCTTTCAAGTTGAGCATTAATTAAGGACACACAGAAAGAAGAGTAAGGAAAGAGTCAAAGTTAGTATTTAGAAGAAGATTTAAACCCAAATGAGATGAATACAAGAGCTTGAGGAAGTGGCGTGATGAGCAAGGGACAAATCAATGGGGCACTGTTTCAGGAAAGGATGTGAAAACAAGAAAATTGGAAGCACAGTTATTTGGCTTATTAGCAAGGTACTACTTCTCACAAGCCCATCACAATGAGTGCAGTCATTTACCCACTCAGAAACTACAAAAAAACCCAGAAACACCTACAAAGGCAAATACCTCCAGACCTAACGGCAAATCTTTGTTAGCTGGCTCTACTCGAACATACACGCTGCGGATAGTGGACCTTCCATTATGCCGCTTCTTCTAGTCTCAATAGACATCAATTGGAGCACTTGGGTAGCATCGATTATCCTGGCCAACACAGCTGGCCAGTGCTGGCTACACTCATCACCAATATTGACCGGGTTATTAGCTTCCCCTGACTGATGCCATCGCAGGTATAAATGATTATTCGATTGCTAGAGAAGCGAATGATACCATGTGCAGGAGAAAAGTCGGTCATCCGTGTAGGCTTTACTGACATCCTAACGTGGCAAAGATGGAGGGAGGAATGGGAAAATGAGCTGTAGTGAGGGGTAGAATATTGAAGAGAATCATACATGTAGTTTAACAATAAATAAATGTGTTTCTTTTGCAAATTCTCTAATTGCATTATAAAATTTGAGATAGTATATTAAGGGATTTGTGATGTGTCTGGTAATGAAAAGAAGATACTTGTCTTTCCATCTCTTTTATTTCTCTGTAAAGACCATCTCTCCTCTGCTCACAAGGACATTGTGGTTCCCCAAAGCGAAGACTTCCGTGTCTGTCAGAGCGTGAAATGTGAGGGGAAACAGAGCAGTAGTTCGATTTGGCTGAGGTCATTCCATTGTTGTCAGTGGCATAGCTACATGCCAGGTGGGCCCTGGCCACTCTGTGGAATTAGTAAAGCAGTCGTCCTTGGTGACATCAGCTGCTTTTTACCACCATCTTGTTTTTTGTTTTTTTTCCAGACACATAGGAGTGCAATAGATTGGGGACAAATATTGCTATTGAATTAGCTCAGTAATCACTGTTTTATTGTTTAAGTGTTTTCTCTTTGGAGTAGATACAGTGTTGCAGATTAAGTGTGTGTGGGTGTGTGTTTTTTGTTTGCGTGCATGGACACACTTTATACTCGCCTTCATGAGCACTTGCTTGAACGGGTGTAGGGTTTTTGGAAGTCCATGAAAGTACCAGTATTTTAGTAGTTCTAGTTTGAAGGTGCCTCGAAGCAATCATTTAATGCTGATAGTTAATAATTCAGATCAGACCACTTACTTGTCAAAAGTTCAAAATGTCATATCTTATATCTCAGAAATTTGTCTCAAAAAAGGAAAAAAAAGAAGGTGTTTCTGCCACGGGAAATAAAGATTCATTAAAACAAATTTAAATTGAGGCAGGTTTTACAGACTGACAGCCATGAAACTGTGAGTAAAGAAGGAAAATTCATAATTTCAGAGGTAGACAACACCGGCTGATATCTGATCTCTTTCCTCTGATTGTCTGAACTTAACACTGTACATTAAGATACTTGTGACTTTGCCTGTGTTACTGTTTCTCCGGACATGCCACTGACATCATTTTGGTCCCCTTTTCCAACTGTCGTCCCAGTATTTACTCATCTTTTGGGAGCCACCATATGTAAGCAGAGCCCTATAGTGAGCGACATTTTAAAGACGTAGATTAAGTGGTTGTTGTAAGCAGAAAACAATGGGAGTTCTCAGTAAGACTCATTTTTAAACACCATTTTCACCCATCTGTAACCTTATATATGAACCAAATTTAAAGGTGTACTCTGTGGACACAGTTAAATCAATTATAAAACAGATGTGCTGCTGTAACAGGAACAAACTGAACTAATCTAAAACTAAAGTTAAGTTGGGGTCATGGTTAAAAGTGTATATAGGTAGCCGACAAAATATCTGTTGTTAAAGCATCAGAGCTTTAATCAGATGCCATGTATCCTCTCAAAATGTACATGAAATAACTTGAATTACTTTTTCCTCATCAATGAAAAGTTAAATCAAATTTAATCAAACACCAATTGTAATGGCTGACCGTCTTTTCTCTCACTGATCCAACTCTCTACCCTGCAGCCTCCCTCCTTGGTTTCCCTGAGTGCTCTGCCCACTCCACATCCTCTGCCACGTCCTTCAGGGGAGGTGGAGGCACTGGCAGCAGAAATTGCCACTCATGCATCACTACAGGCACACAGCCTTGTTCGCTCCTGTCTCTCACTCCATCTCCCTTGTCTTTTCAACAAAGGGGCATGAATATCAGGGAGTGTTAACCCTCTGAGAGTACTGCTTTGACCCACCACATTGCAGCTCCTACGCTACTTTCCACTTCTCCTTGGTCAATTTTTAGCTCCGCCAAGATAACGCGTGATAAAAGCAGTAACAGTTTGTATATTCATGTCAGCTGAATGAGAAACACAGGGCACTGATTACAGGAGGATTTAGTCTGAATTGCCCAAGGATCTGCTCTCATGGAGAGGATTCGCCTTTGTCTTCCCTCGTTCACGCCTCCATATCTCTTTCACTCTTCGGCTCTTTTTGGTTGTCAGGTGTGTGAATGAGTTCTCCTGGGTCACATCTTAAGTATGAAACACAGAAAAGGAAAAACATAAAGGAGAGAATGTAAGAGGCATGCATACGAAACACTAAATAAACGAAAGTACATTTTTAAATTTCTTTTAAATCAGGTTTTCGTCCTTGAAAGTACAAACTTAGGCTGCCGTCTTTCTGTTTTTCTGCAAGCAATTAGGGTTTGACTTACTAAGGCAGAAGCCAATTACATTACCAGCAACAAGTACTGCTTTCTAGTTAATGCTATTGCCATATTGGATTAGCCCCTCAGTGAACGCCAGGCTCCAGTTCAGGTTTAATGACACACAGCCACAACCTGCACTTTATTTGGAGTTAGAAAACAGTTACATTAAGTAGATTTACCATCGTGGTCTGTTTCTTTCTCAGTGGTTTTGCTTTGTTTTTCTCATTCACTGCAGCTCTCCTGCACAGTTTTGCATTACTCTCACCTTTTCTCACTGACATTTATGTGATATGCAGGTTAATTTAAATTCCTCCCATCAACACAGCGTGCTTGCACATATTTGCACCTTGCTTTTTAGAGGCACGAATTTTCTCACCAAAACTAATGATGATGTTTATTTATTTAGAACTTGTATGCAAACAACAATAAAGAGCAACAAAAAAAATCAATAAACAAGGTAAATTAGTTATTACATGTTGGAAAAGCAGTAAGATGTATGCACTCCTACCAGTCCTTCCCCCTCTCTAGTACTCATTAATTTAACTCATAATATTAATCTTATACTCAAACTGACTCTTGTAAATTATGTGAATCAGTCAGAGATAAATAACACATTTCCTTATAGGTGAACAATGTGCGTTGAGGAAAAGGTCTTCGCAAATATTGCCATCATTGTAAACAAACAGTTACAGTAGCTACCAGCCAAAACATACACACGCATTTAATGCAAATTATGTCACTTTACTCATACAACGTCAAATGCATAAGCACAGGCAACGCCCACATCAGTTACACATTTAACCACTGCATGCAAGAAGATGTGGATCGTACCCTTTACCCATCCTTCCTCCACCCTTTTGACCCGCGTCTTAGTGTGTGTGTTGTGACAGTGGAAAGACTGCAGCCTGTCACAGAGGAGGGGAGAGATTGATCAGGTGCAGCATCAGAACGGACAGCCCGCTCATTGCAGACAGTAATAATCACACATGTTCGGTACTCAGCACAAATACCCCCTTTCACTCACTACAGCACAAAGGCACCCTGTTGGTAACACACAGAAAAAAACACATCGCTTGTTTGCTTGCTTGCTAAGGCCAAGGTCAACACATAAAGACAATACGGTAAAGCTTTATATGAAACTGATGCATGAAATAAAGGATGGAGATTGTGTGCCTCGTGACAAAAACAATGTGGCATTTAGTGAATTAGACGTCTTTCTCGAGGACTTAACTCTTCAGCTACATGCTCATGGAAAGATTACAATCATACATCACATTACAAGACTTAAAGAATATATTTACATATTTTTACTATTTGGTCAATAGAAAGACATGCTGAACACACTAATAAGCTTAAGCATGTAGCCCCTGCATACATCTACCATCTGCCTTTTCCTATGAACATACACCCACCACATATGAGGATAAGAGTTGGCATTTTAAAAGCAAGTGAGTGAGAGGGTTTTCTATGACAAAAGAACCCTTTATCTCAAACTTTAACTCTTGCAGCTGCATTTCCTTCCACTCTGCTGAACTGCTGTCAGCATGAAACTTCTGTTTTCATATGATGGGTTTCTTTGTGTGCATGTTGTAGGATGAGGAAGATGAACCATTCTGAGATGCCGATACCCAAACATGAAGTTAAAAACTTGCTCTGCTATCAAACTCCATCATAGCTGAACTGAAAGTAACGCGGCACGACATCGAGTCCCCTGTGTTTGGTCGGTTAACCAGTACAAGTCAAAAAGCCACAGTGAAACAAGAAAAAATGGGTCCACAAATGGGAGGTGAAGCGATACAGTCATTTAGGCATTGTGTGTAAGGTATTTTTTTAAAAGCGAGTCGATGGAACTTTTGTCAAACAAGTGACACTTTTAGCAATAGCACAAGTCAGGAAAATGACAGTTACACAGGAATATCTACCTTAAGTTTCCAACAATAGAAAACATGAGTCGCCGTGTGTACCGAATTGAGTAAGGGTGTGTTTTATACCTCATGTCTTTTAACTTTCATTTTGAAAGAATTTATTTTCTCTTCTAAAAGTTACAGTCTCACTTTAAATACCTCCACTCAAGCTTAACAGTCACACCACGCTCGATGATTGCAGCCTTGACTGAATCATACATTGTAAGCGTTAATAAAATCTCTAGAACAAGAGGCACACGTTCCTTTTAAAAACATGAAAGCCTCTAAAATATTTGGATAACTGTGCTCTTACAGTATGATGAGGCTGTGATTTGACTGATGTGTGTGCGCTCTATCTCCGGCCCCAGACACAACCACAATAACAGCCCAGGCCTAATAATGATTCCTAATTGGGAGCAGTAATTGGAAATGGCAACTTCATTAGTGAGTGACAGCAGCAGGTGATAAGACGGGGGAATACTGTGTAGCTAGTGATGCTAGAAACTCATTATCCGCAATGCATGCCCCGCTCCTTAATTATTGGAGAGGATCTTCACACTCTTCAGAGCCACTCTCTCCCTTTGATTGTGGATTTTTAAGTAGTTTCTTTAAAAGGGATATTTGGGGTGCCTCTGTTATCTGTGTTCAGGAGGTTGACGGCATTGGGATGAAAGTGATGGAACAGAAGAGGAGCAGTAATGAGAATCTCCGCGCTTCGGCCTTTGATGCAAAGCAGATGCAGCAATCCATATTTTTGTGGGTTAGCCTCACCGCCGACTGCTGCGGTCGTTTGATTTTTTAATATGCCCGACATTACTCGCCAACATTTTTCGTTAGCAGCTTATTATTGCTGTCCAAATACAATACAGTCAACACAGAAGTTTAGCTTTAGAAGGCAGCCGAAAAAATGTTTCTCATTTTTCCCCCGAAAGAAGGTTTCATTAAAATAAGCAGTCTTGTGCAGTCCTGTGGGAGCTCTTTATTATGTGCTGTATGCTATGTGGGGGAAACATTTGACCCTCCCAGCTTTTCTCTATAGATCTTATTCTGGACCTCTGAACCTGAAGATCTGGTCTTACATCCAAACACAGCCTGTAAAAGTTTCAACCTGGTCAAGGAAAATTCAATATACTTGACTTTTCTGTAGCTTCTGTATTTTTGGCTTGAGCAAAAAGTAGGAGAAATATACACTTGGCCTACACCTGGAGTGTAATAAGAGCGATGCAGCAATAACCATACAAGTTTGCCAAAGAGGCTTAGTAAGAAGTATGTGTGTAAGTGTATATTTTCTCGATAGTATGACCTGCTGTAGAGTCCCGGTTACATTACAATAGCTTCCTCTCATTTGGCCGTGATTGGGCGATGGAGTAGCATTTGTGACACTAATGCACCGTTCAGAGACGAAGCAAGAGAGAGAGGGGGGAAGAAATTTGAAATGGTAAAAGCCGTTGAAGGAAACAGGGGAGTCGGGCAGGCTAATGACACTGAATAGACAAGATCACAGTGATTGAGAGAAGAGATAAGATTATCTCTGATTATCTGCACTTGAAAAGAAAAGAAAGCCGAGAATGAGTAAGTTGATGCACAGCACTGTCAGTTCCAACAGTGTGGCAGGAAAAACCCCTGAATATATGCTTTTGATCAAAAGGGGAAAACACTTGATGACCAAACATCACAGGCATTAAAGATCAAACACATCATGCCCATTGCAAAGCATGATCTAGCATTGCATTCCCAAGGCCATGCACACTCCATGTTACAGCAAGGTGTAATAGGGTATGATTAGCTCCCTCCTTGTGTTGTCCTTTGTGCCATTCTCATGCCAGTTCCATATGCCTGGAGGGGCTCCCAGCTGTGATGTGTGGTCTTCGAGGGGGAGATTATGACCTATTGTTATCTAACATATTACAGAGCAACTGCCATCATGCATTACAATGTAGCTACATTATTCAGGATTATAAATATAGATTGGCAAACACCAGAAACAGCCTTAAGCCGAGTTGATCCCTTGAAGCAATGACACATATTTCAGTCCAAAGGCGAGTAGTGCAGCATGACAAGCACACACACATAGAGCCAAGGCATTCTGTTTGTAATCACTAGATGTTTTAGAGGGAGATTCCAGCACCTTGTGGCCATCTGCGGTTGTGAGAAGACTAATGATGGTGTGTTTACTGTTGGGACAAGCCAAGACAGCAGCGGTATGGCAGCCAAAAAACTGTCGCATCCATCCTGATTGGAATTCAAATGGATCACCCTCACTGGGATCAATACTGCATGATAATGATGTTGTGACATTTGGGGAGGAGATTGTGTGTGCGGATGTGTGTTTGAAACGCTCGCTGCACGTGTCTGTGCGTAAACTTGTCCGTGGATGTAGGCCCTTATGATTCCCTTTAAATTTGCAACCACACAACCATCCTTGTTTTCTCTGCAAATGCTTCTGATCATTCATTTATTTACCCCTCTTTTGCTTTTGCGAAAAGAAAAAAAAATAGCCAGAATTGACAATTACATCTCATCATCCCTTTAAAACATCACCAGGGAAACCAGATATATTTGATGTGCAACATTGTTCTGGGCACTTTCAAGTGGATAAAGTAAGAAATAATCCGAAAATGTCCGCCCAGAGAGAGACATCACTCATCTTATTTGGCATTATGAAAAACACAGTGGAAATCAAATCAAAGCATAACATTGGGTTATAGGAAGTGAGTAAATCATCTTTCTAGTCAGTGCTGGGAAAGCAGGAATATTACTATAATATGATGCTGTATCAGGTTTCTGAACACTATCCAACACACTGTTTGGGACTTTCAGATAAAATAAAATGCTGTTATACCATTTGAAAGCTTCTGAGGCCCCTGACTGCGACATAGCATTGCCATATATCAGTTTTCAATTCTGTTTTTGGACCAGCTTCCGTTTCTTTTCTGTTTCGCCGTTTCTAACCAGAATCATGTTTGCCCACATACTTTCCAGCTGACACATTCTTGGCCTCAGACCACTGAAACCCACTGGCCTCCATCCCTGTACTAAATTATTTTTCACTGGGGCAGCTAGCTTTATGAGCGGCATCAGCGATCTATCAAAGAGGTTGAAGACAGACCATTGATCTCTCCACTCCACCGATGTGCATATATAACCCCTATACATCACTTGATAACGCTTTATCAGAAGAGATGGATGAAACACAGTGGCAAGCCTGGTCTGCATTAGAGATACTAAATATTTCGGGGGGTGCTTGCCCTGCTGATGAATGGCTTCATAAATTGTCCACAGCCACCCCTCATCTTTAGGCAGCTTTCCACTCACAGAGTCTGCTTGGAGCTTTGGGAAAGAGTGAAATTTGAACCTGATATGAGCTTGTTTGTTTTTGAGTTGAAACATTTATATCTGCGTCCTCTACATCCGGCGATTAGTGTCAAGAGGGGGCATCCGTCTGGTTTACCGAACTATTTTTGTTCCTCCTTGCTCCTGCTGTGTCTGTCGATATTTTCCGCTCATCCCCGTCTCCTAATCTTTCCTCGCTCCATACGCTTCCCTGTTTTTCAGCTCCTCCGGTCCGTCCGGCTCCTTGAAAGAGTTGGCTGCATTGTAGTGAAACACTATTAATTACCTTGTCATCCCTCGACAGTTGGCACTGACAGGTTTTAGACCAGTTCTCTGAGGAGGTGGGCGGACACCGGCGCCAAATTAAAAAAAGCTGAGAGAGCTTGTCATATCCTGTCATTCGCAAATTTAATGAAAAACTGAACGTGTGTGTGTATACATGTGTGTGTTTAGTTTAGAACGTCAGGGAGAGAGATGTGCAGAATTACCAACAGATGGGCAGAAAGAGAGAGCCAGACACATATCGAAAAAGTAAGAGACCAAGAAACAGCTGGTGGTAACATGGACTGAGGTCTGGAGACGAAGAGAATGAGGCCAAAACAAAGAGTAAAAGCGGCACCCAGAGCGCAACACAACAGCATCACTTTTATAATTCCTAACACATGCAGGTGGTGTCCGAAGTGTGTACAGCTTAACTTTGGACTGTGACCTCATTATCTTCTTGTCATTCACCCAAATGCTATTTTAAAAGTAACTCTGTTCATCTGTGTCCCTGCCTGTGGCTTTCTCCTGTAATAAGAACAGATGTTTCCTTAATTAGGCGTCTCCTCAAAGTTCTAGATATTGCAACTAATTGTAAGTAATTTCTGAGCTCTGTCAACATGGCAATTTTGCTACAAGCCACTAAACCACTTGCTTACAAAACCACTTTTATTGGTAAAACCAAAAGTGTTGGTAATAATCCCTCATTGAAAAGAAAAACTATATGCACTATATACAAAATGCCCCGGATCCAAATCTGATTGAGCTACATGGGACGCTAACCCAGGGCTTGTTTATAACCTGTCGGTCTGCCTGCTGTTTCTTGCCTTGTTTGTCTTTTCAGAAATGTTTCTGCAATCCCACATTTAAGTTATTCATTTTGTGAAAATGCTAAATTGTCAGCAGCATGATTTAAATGTTGTCATATGCTCCTTCCTACTGAGGAATACTGAGGACTTCTTACTTCCTACACATCACATAACAAGTCAAGCCACGCTGCCTTCTCTGAGTTTTGTCCTAAAAAGAGATGGGGGGGATTTGTTGTTTACATACACCACCTTCCCACTTCACCTAATGGAAAAGCCATGTCATGTTTCCCAGGACCTTGTGCTCTCTGCAGTACCACATAATAGGCATGCTAGACACAAGTCTGCAGTGGTGAAACACTGAGAGACATGGCCAATCCTCCGTGGTGTTGTTTATCCTGTGCTTGGCCTGATATGTGTGAACAAGCTGCAGCAGCCCAGGGGAGCTGTCCATGGTGCTGAAATCGAGGATCTCTCCTCCACTGCTGGAACTGCTGCTTCACTATCCCATGATGCTCTCTGATTATTGAATCCATCACTTTAAGTGGAGATGTGCTACTTAATTTGTTGGCCTTCTCCTATTTAAAGTCCTGTTTTAGCTTTTCTGTCTTTTCCTTAAAATGCTAATTATAATTTCTCAACTTTTATCATGTGAGAAATTATTTTCTTGAAAATGGACTATCAGTATAGAAAAGCAGTGTTTTAAATACAGATTTCAAGTTTGTTTGTTTTTTGTTGTTTTTTTAATTAACAGTGTGTCCCAAAATTTAGTTAATACTATAGTAATATATGCACCGGAAAGACGACCAGCCACACAGTCATTTTCTTTAAGTTTGCTTTGTTTGACATTTTCAAAATTGATATGGAAATATATTTGGAACTTTATAAAAGGTCACAACTATTATAGGAAGGAAAAGATTCAAATTTAAAGTTTACTGCTTTTACTCTTTCAACTATTCTTTAATCCTTCTCAGTGAGGAAAAAATTAGAACTGTCGGAAAGTGCCATCCTGATGAGCTGAGCTAAAAGTTTCCTGTGAAGAACTAGTCATTAAGGTCACAAAAAAAGCTTTTGTCAATTCAAACTAGAATGTCTCAAAGCCTTTTCACTACATTGTGAGAGCCTAAAGGGAGACATAAACCTTGAATTATCCTGCTTGGTTGTGGTCACAGAGATGATACACTAACAGGCGATAGCAGGCCTCGCTGCAGCAGCACATCCTGAACTGACGCTATCAAACGCAGCTTGAGTCTAAAACGTTTGAGAGGAAGCCCATTGGGAAGATTTGTGATTTTCAACCTGCACTGAAGAGGGTCTGATGTTACTGCAGTATTATACCTTGAAATAAATGCTCAGGAGGGTGAAAGAAACTATGGGAAGGGAGAGAGAGTGAAAAGAGCCCTGGGAAATCTCCTGCCCTCAGCCTCCCTGTTCCCCTCACTCACCTCAACAACTTTCAATCGCCAGAGCCAATTTGCTGGGAGAGAAACCCCACGCTGGCAAGAAATGAAACCACCTCAACTTCTCGACACATACCTAGCCCACAGCACCATCCTTCTCTTCCTCTCCGCTCCCTCCTCTATTCTCCTCTCTGCCGTCTCCCAGCACATCAAAGGCCTGGAAGAGAAACACGGAGACTCTCTCAGTCGCCATTTCGCCTCCCTACTTTTCATTTTGTACCAAATCTTTACTCTTCCCTCCTCTAACTCCTGGGCTTCCTTTGTCAAATGTGTCTCTGAGAGAGGGAAAGAGAAGATGAATGTAATGAAAGTTAAGGCGCTCATCCTTTACGTCATTGTATTGCTTGTACATCCCATTTGTTTTTGTTTGTTTTCTTATATTGGCTCTTCATTATTCGTCCCTCTGAATCAATCTCTGAATCCAGCAAATGAACATCAGGTTGCAGATACGTGATGTTTAAGAGGTATAGATAGAGGTAAATTTATACCATCAGCTATTGGCAGATAATGAAATTATAGCTGATAATATGAAACCAATCATTGATTTAACAAACACAGCATCCACACACTCCGATATAGCTGATAGAAGAAGAAGAAGAAGAAGAAGAAGAAGAAGAAGAAGAAGAAGAAGAAGAAGAAGAAGAAGAAGAAGAAGACTATAAACACACAGTGAAGGCTACAAACATGTTGTCTCTGGTGTGGATGTTTATTACAATTTCAGAGGAAGACAACACCATTGTAATTTGCAATACATGGGGGGGTCTTATTAGATCTTATTAGAGCTGTAATATTAAATCATCCATCTTTAACCACTACATCTGAGCCTTTCTTTCCCTCAGGTTTGCATAAAAGTACAGGATATGAACTTATTTTAAAAGTATAAAAATGTTAATGAAAAGCAGGTAAACATTGGTTATTGGTACTGGCTGAAAAAAAACAACAGCATATTGTGCATCCCTAATATTTGATGCGCTGCTCTCTTTATAATGTGGATTTTGTTCCTATTTAAGAACAAAAGACTTTAACATCAGAACATGAATGAACATATTACACTATGTGCTATAATACTGAAGACAAATAAAAAGAGCAGGGTTGTTTGCCCAAGGCACTGGCTCTCCTCAGCACAGTGGTGGCATTGTCAGGGGTTTTACACTGTAAATAATTTATTGTCTCACCTCAAAGAACACACACACACACACTCTCAAGCTGTCCACTTCTCATAAACACACACTCTCAGGCTTTCTCTTTGTCTGTCTGCACACGCCTGTACGGGCAAAGGCCATTTTAGTTTCATCTCTTACGGGAGTGCAAGCCCCATTACTATTTCATTTAATGCTTTTGTTTTTTTTCTTTGCTGAGTAGTAGATAGATAAGGTGGGGGACGAAGTTAGTGTCAGGGTCAAGGACTAACATACTAACAATGCGGTGGAGAAGAATCAGTGTCCATGTTCCTTTATACTCCGCTGATTTGCCAGTTATCTGAGTCTTGTTGCGTGTACAACTAACCTCACCGCAGGCTGATTGCCTCGAAGCTATAACTGAACAAAGCTTAGCGATTCAAAATTCCCTCTGTGTTTATTATTATCATTCTAGCATTTAATTGCATTTGGAATCCCCCAAGGGAGCAGGGTGCACCCTTTTACTGCTGCATTGTAATTGTTTTATGGATATTCTGTGTCTGGCATGAAAACACCATTACTCCCCAGAAGGCTTCTCCTGACATTTAATGTGGAAGTGTTGGGTGAGGGGGGCGGGAAAGGAGTGGTGGGTAAAATGGATAAAGATGTAAATGTAGGGGGAAGGTGGGGCTGGTAGTGAAAGGGAGGGGAGGGAGGGCCGGGTAATGGCCGCTGTAGAACGGGGAGGTTCATCAAAAAAGCATGTAAAATGTCAGATGTGAGTTGCATAGCGAACTAAGACAAGAATGTCAAGGAGCAACGGACAGCTGCTGAGCATCTACCTGGTCATTAGCAAGTTATCGGTGACCTGAGGCAGTGCTGGTGACCTCTGTTTGCTCAAGGCAAGTGTGTACCATCCTCATCCTCAGTGGCTAATAAAAAATGTTTTGCTGTTGCTGTGCAGCATCATTAACATATAGAAAGATGGACAACGCATCTCCACTTCCTCTCATTGTACAAAAGTCAAGCCAAAATATCCCGAGTGCTGCCATCATGCAGTTGTGATGTCATTTGGAGCCAGACTCTGCACATTTGTGATTGGGCGTTGGAGGCACAGTGTCGAGCTCCCGCCCATATACACCCACCCAACTGAATCGCAAGCAGGGCTCAGCTGTCAATCATGACTTTTCACTCCTTTTTTATATAGCATCAAATAACCAATTAAAAACTTTTTCATTTGGCCCATGTCCCATCTGATAACATTAAGGGGGAGGGGTTTCTGCAGCCAGCCACCAGGGGGTGATGGAGATGCTTCACTTTTCAGGAGCTCTCATGTTGTCCATCTTTATATAATGTGCAGCGTACAGAAATCTAGCTACAGAGTCTAGCTTTTCTATTTTACCTGTATGGTGTTGATTAGAAATGTGTTGGTACCACATTTTAATGCTACGATTATTGTGGCCAGAAATGTCAAAGAAAGTGTTATTATCATGACATTAATTAAACTTTCTTGAAATACTGCTGACATATAGGTTTGATCAAATCTAAAGCAAAGGTGATGCGTTGTAATTAAACACTGAGCGGTGTAAATTAACTAAATTCACTTAAAGTGGAAATAGACAACTTTCCTCTCCCGTAGTGTTTCCAAGTGTTTTCGAGTGGTTAGTGTGTCCAAGTGTTATTGTTGATGCGCAGCCGCAAAGACAGCGTTAGCAACATGGCTACTGCTAGCAGCCTGGCTACCGTCCAAAGCAAAAGCAACTGTAAGAATTCCAATTGGACCTAGAAACTCTGGTCTCAGTGCTGTGATAAAGGCTGGTTGTCTTAATAAGTTGCAGTTCTTGTTACTTACTGATCTAGTAGAAAGAATGTCGATTTTGAACCCTGTCATGTCCTGGTGGTAAGAGGAAACACATATCGACAGGGAAGAGATTTCGACTCAACACCAAAGCGCTTTCCATCTAGTGAATGCCCTTCCGTTTGCTTGTTTTACTTCAGTTGCTATCTCTCTCCTTCTTCACATTCTTTGTCTTCTCTATCAGCAGGGTTTGTTTTTTTTGCTGGGTAGAGTTTCCACAGTTATTCCATTTGTTCCACTGTTACCTGGGGATAGCAACTGGGGAGAACAATGCCTCTTCCTGTTTTGGCTGACGCGCTTCCTTTGTGCTTTAAATCAAACTTTAATTTTTCCGCAAGAAATCAAGCCTGGTGGCAGCAGGAATAGCATAGTGAAAGTGAAGCTTCTAGGGAACTGATCTAAACACAGATGGTGTCATTTTTTTAGCCATTACACTGTGCAATATATTTCCTTCATAATGACAAGTTTACAAAAAAAAGTTGTCTATTGCCTGTTTAAAATGCCATACAAAATCAGGTTGGATGGTTGACTAGAAATGACTTTTTCAGCTGTGTCACAGTTATTTTCCCACATTTTTTTGTGTTTGTGTCATTATTCTGCTTTACGAACAATTCAAATACCATGCAGGAAGCTAAAGCTTACCCACAAAAAAGTACATAATGTATGTAATCTTGAGGCAGTCAGTTTCTTCTTCATCAGCCATGTAAAATGTAATATTATATAATAATATACCACTTCAGTAGGGACAACTATTATATAATATAATAATATTTTTTGATTAGAGGTATCTGCAAAATCCAATGTACTCCACCGAAGATGGACCCAACCATAAAGACATCACACACTGGATTTGAAAAGAGGTTGTCAGTGAGCATTATCCATGCATACTTGTCCTTACCATATTTAGTAGAGCAGATTGCAATTTAAAAACATCAATAAACTTAATTTGTGGGGAAAAAGCAACGCAAAACTGACATTATTTTTCCTATTTGTTTCATCCAATCTGGTAAAAAATGAGCAAGAAAATCAGTTGCCAGCACAGCATGGATCAACACTTAATATCAATCTCACTCTGAACAATGAACAAGTTCATGATTTGTATTCTAACCGTGTTTCTGCGAACGGCACCCCTCCCCTCCTCTCCCGCTTCTCTGAAATGCCAGTAAATGGTAGGGGCTCTGCAGCAATCCCAGCATCCCTTATGGTCTCATGTTCCCTCCTGGCATGACACAGATGGAGATAGCCGTGCCCCACTGGTGCCACTTTGTTTGGGTGGTGTTTCGCTGTGATTTTGAAGCCTGTGGGTGCTGGCAGGGGCGCACAGACCTCTGCTGGCATCGAGTCGTATCATCTCTGCGGGGGGATAAGTTAACATGAGGGGGTGTTGGGAGAGGAAATGGAGATATAATGTGTATACTTAAGACTACAGAAGATAAGGAGTTTTTTGTGTTTGTGTGTGTGTGTGTGTGTGCATAATTGTGGTAGTAATTAAGGAGGTGCAACATGGAACAGTTCCCCCTCCACACCCTCCATGACAGAAGATAGGTGTGGCACTTCCGTCAATATCGCTGCCCCCCCCC
>JBBPCS010000878.1:9892748-9908710 GCA_037974645.1 Hollardia meadi | reverse complement strand
CTCTAATTTAATTAATAAACAAAGGGGGAAATGAACATGAAATTATCTGTGATGTTTAAGACTAACATTAGATTAGTTTATTTACCTGAACACTGTGGTGATGTGTGCATTCGCGACAGGAGTTTTTACTGTCTATGGGTGAAATATTCGGTGCATGAGGGGGGCGCCAAAGAGCGACGAAACTCTTAAAACCACGCTGACATAATCCACTATATTCCAGCCTGGTCAAGGCTGAGCAGTGCGTCGCAAAAGCCCGTTAATCAGAAATAGAGTGTGGATACCCAACCCGAGCCCGACGGGGTTCGGATAAGAATTTAGACGTTATGTTCGGGTTCGGCTCGGGTTCAGGCTACCTGACATGCTGCTGTGTTGTGCTACGGCCTATTCAGTGCTGGAGTCTGTACGTGACACCGCATGAACGCAACACAGGCTATTTGTTACATTCAGGCAGGCCACGGTAAATATTCAGCCTAAACAAGGGAGAATGGAGGACATCAAACAAAACTTGTCATCAAGAATGTTTAAAACTGCCGAAAACCATGCAGGAAAGTCGACGGTATGGAGGCATTTCGATTTAGTCGTCAATGCGGATGATAACGGAGCAGTTGGTGTGTGGTGTTTACACTGTCCATGTGTAATCAGAGTAAACAGACAAGCTGTATCTAAGATAACAATGACTGCATGTCAGGAAACAAACTGCATCGGGCTCAGGGCGGGTTCGGACATAAACAATCAGAAAGCCTGTCGGGTTCGGACCAGGCTCGGTTACTACTGTCACAGGCTCGGTCGGGTTCAGTCAGACAAATGCAGCCCAAGCCACACTCTAATCGGAAACAGCGCAGTGAGTTGAGACCTACGTCATAGGGCTTTCGACTGCGCTCAAGATGCGCCTCTGATGCGCTCAAGATGCGCCTCCGATGGAGGCAATATAAAATACCACCATAATACTGGCTGGTCAACAGGGCACTTATACAGTCTGAGGGCACAGGGGCAGAGGCTCAAGCCCCCCTTGGGGTCTATCTGTGCAAGTGCCTGCTTTACTTTCACTCGGTGAAACAACACATGTAATAATTTTAGGAATGATGGAACTAGAATGGGACCTGTGGGACCAATTCAATGTTAAAGATGGACCACAGTGGCTGGCAGGTATTTTATTATTTAAAAAAAAAACATATTTGGTCCATCTCACAGGAAAAGTTAGTTTTTCAAAATCAATTTGAACCACCAATATATTTAAGAATGTCCAAACTTGATGCATTAGACTGGAGATATCCTGATTTTAGTTAAATGCCCACGTCTGTTTTCACAGGCTGAGTAGCAATCTGTCTGACTCTCAAAACCGACTTGTGAAATTAGTGTGTGTGTGTGTGTGTGGCTGGCAAAGTACCTCTATCCAACTTATCTCTCTCATCCCTTTGTCTCCTCATCTCTCAAACTCTTTCTCTCCTGATACAAGTGCAATCACGTACATTAACATGCACTCAGCTTTGACTACCATCAACCCCCCCCCCCCCCCCCCCCAACATGGTTCCACTCTCATCTATCACAACATGGCTCCCCTCCCTCTCTGCATGTCAGCCATTTTAGAAATCTTTTCTCCATAGCTGTCTCTCCCTCAGTTTCTACGAAGCTCCAGTGCTGCACTGTTAATAAACACAAGAAAGGGAAAAAATGAAACAACTTTCTTCTTCTCTCCACCACAGTTTGCACTTTCCCATCCTTTTTTACTCCCTGCCTCTGTACCCTCTTGTCTTTCTTCATCCTCTCTTTTTTTCTCCCCTCCTCCAGCACACAACCTCTTTTTAGCCCTCCTTGCCATGCTGCGATAATTAGTCAGCGCTAAAATAATACAGCCCCGAGAAAACAACAAGAGCTGAGCATAGGGCTTAGCTCCGCTGGGAGGGAAGGAGGAGAGGAGGAAGAGCAGGAGGAGGAGGAGGAGGAGGAGGATAGAGTGGGAGGGATGGCGAGAGCCAGAAAGAGGGAGAGGGAGAGAGGAAGCAAGAGAGAGGGAGGAGAGTTGTGTGTGTCAGCCGATTTCAAATGGCTACCAGCGGATTGTTAGATAATGAAAGTGTCGGGTAGCTCAGTGAGTGTGTGTGTGCACGAAGACTGCATGTCTCCATTCTTTATCAGCCTGCCTTTTCCCTTTGTATGACTAAGAGTGTGTGTGTTTGTGCGGCCTGTTGCTGTGGATGTTGTTTGAAAGCCTGTGGGCCCTGCAGTCATCACAGCTTCTGCTTTCCATCCCCTCAGACTGGAGCACACCTAGGGAGAGAGATTTGTAGGGCATGTAAAAACAAGAAGATGTGTGTGTCTGTCTGTGTGTGTGTTTACGTATTTGCTTTTATATGTACGTAAGCGTTTATAGATAAGCATAGAGTATGAAAACCCATACTGTGCACTACTGTGTCCATGCATGATTGTGCATATGTAATGTAAATCTAGTGCTGCAACAATTAGTTGCTCCTCCACCACCAGATGAGGAAGTTAGCTCATATATAGATAATCTGAATGTGATACGACATTTATTATAGAAATGTTGTGATGATGTGATACATAGGAAACACAAAAGTTAGCATATCCTTGGTTTGCAGAAACGTACAGTGCCCACCTTTTATTCTGGTGCCTGGGCTGTTGATAAGCCAATCAGAAAAACATTTATTTTGATGAACAAGCAATAGCCTGTTTTCATGCCTGAAACTGGATTAATTTGGCTTTTGGAGAAGAAGAAGCTATTTAAAAATTAATTTTGATGGAACTTTTTCTGAAACTTCATCGACCTATCCAGAGTTACCCATGACCAGGGGCCAGAATGTTGAGGAAAAACCAAACTGAAACAAGAACGGCAAAATGGCACGCACAAAATGACGATGCACAGCGAGCAAACACATCAGTCAAATCCAAACATGAAAAAGCCTGTCGTGCTCTGGAGTAGAGCAGGAGAGCCTTTCTGGCAGTGTGGGCAAACTCATGAGACACATGAGAGAAACCAAACCTGCAGTTCATGCTTTTGATGATGGTATTTCAATCAAAGTCAACTGGGCAGCTTTTCTTACTTGTATCCACAATACTGTTACCAGAAGGATATGATCATTGACTCACATGTCTAAATGTTTTAATGTATGTGTATTTATAGCAGACGCCCCACAGGGTTGTGCATTACTCTATGCTAATCACAGCTAATGCCCGTCATTTCTCATTCACCACCGGGCTTATTGGAGCCAAAACAAGTCTTAACTCTGTTACTGTTCAAACATGAAATGGCTCAGTGTATGAGGCGGATAGATTTCTTTTAGGTTGCGGAGGCAAGCTTCCTTTGACAGGGAGATCTGAGGAATTTCTTTTGTTGATGTTGAGGGGTGGTGGTTATACTGACAACAGAGCCAACACAAAGTTTGTCAGTTCGCCCCAGTTTGAATGCAACACAACTGAGGACAACTGAAAAAGCACTGGCTCGGCAGATTAACATTTCAAAGGGGAGTGACAGCCAACACTGGTGCTAGTACTAGTGCTAAAGCTAAACCTGACTTGATGATGTACACTGCTGCCTAACCCTTTTGTTTTATTACCATGAAAATATTGCTTGCTTTCACTTGCATAATTTGCAAATAATTTAAAATGGGATGTTCAGGCCACTGATTTTCAAACTTTTCAATGGAATAATACTAAATAGAGTTCTTGTTGTTTGTGACTTTTCACTCATAACTGTGTTGAACACTATGTTTACAGCACAAACCTTTAATTAACATACACTCTTTGAGCAATATTCAATGAAAACTGCAGAATATTTTGACATATTGTGACACCTTAAAACTCGGCGTTGCTGTACATAAATGCCAGCCTTCTACTTTTGCAGTCAATTTATGTTTTGTTGTGAGACTGAACGTATTCTGTATTTGTGTTTGAGGATACATCTTTCTTTTATTATTATGTAGCTCAATGATAACGCCCATGTGTCCATCCTCTATTTGTGTCTTGCAGCTGGGACAACTTACATCTTCGGGCGAGGCGGAGCCCTCATCACATATACCTGGCCACCCAATGACCGGCCGAGCACACGGGCAGACCGGCTGGCAGTGGGCTTCAGCACGCAGCTGAAGGAAGCCGTTCTGGTCAGGGTGGAGAGTGCCAAGGGACTGGGAGATTATCTGGAGCTGCACATAGTAAGATGGGGGGAATGGGAAAGTACTATAAGCTACATTCAGTCAGATGAATCGTTGGGAAAAACCCATGAAGAAAAAGGGAGGCTCTGACGTACCTGGACAGGTGCAGGGTGTAGAAAGATGCCACGGTAACTGGCAGATGACTTTTTAGACAAGTCACTGCAGACTAAGAAACAGGAGGGAGGGAATGAGTGAATGGAGGAAGGAGACACAGGAAACAAAAAGGAAGGATGCCAGAAATATGGTGGGATGGAGAATAAACCAGAAACTACAAATATTGAGAGATAGGCTGACGGAAGGAAAAAGGTGTAATATTGGTGTTTTAGGCTGGTAGAAGATAAAAGTTTGATATATACATATTGATATTTATGCTTGGTCATTACCCTTTTAGACCCTTTTTGAGTTTATAAGCAAGTTTGACTGAATTTGTGTGGCTTTAAGAATAAATTCATGTTTATGTTGTAACATGGGTTTTTCATCATTTTGGTCATAATTCTTTTGGTTTGTTTAAAACCTGTATGACTAAGTGACTAAGCTCTTACATCTTTTCAGTGTTAATTCTCAGACCTCAGGAATTAACTTGCTTAGGAATAATGGCCAGAACTATGAAAAAAATACCTAAATTGTAATTAACCGGAATAATCCTTTAAGGTTGGACTAAAGTTTATCATATGCATTGACTGACATTTATATGTTATTGAAGTTGGCTAATGCAGGCTCTTAGTCTTTGATTATCGAGGTGGTGTTGTTGAATCATCTCTGGGAGTTCAGACATTTAGATATTTCAGTGTGTAGTAGTTGCAAGGGTCACTCAGAGGAATCTGTGTGTCCAGAAAATGACTAATCAGCCAACAGCATTTATTTTTATCCCCTGTCAAACTGGTTATTAGCCCCATCTCTGCTTTTATTACTTTCATATGTTAGGCTTAAAGATAATTTAAAACCACCTCTAAGGATAACTTTAAATGGCAATTAAGGGACAGCAGGCATTTAAAACTGCATTTACACAGGCTTTAATTGTCTCGTTGACCCCTGTGCTTCCACTCTGCAATATTACATTTGAAGCTCATTTTCATTGTAATGTGGGCTTTTCTGTTAATTACCAACCAAGACCACACCTGCTGACTCAGACACACTCATCATGTAGCTGAAGTCACAGGATTACACATTGCACATAGACAGATTTACAAATAAAGTGTTACTGTACCAGCTGGTGGAAGGGATGTTGCAATGTTCCGCAGCTCCTTTACACTCTTTCAAAGTGCGCAGTGATAAGACACTATCACTGTTATCTACACTTAGTACACTCAGCCATCTGCACGAGTGAGTGTCTGTATGTGTGTGTGTGTGTGTGTGTGTGTGTGTGTGTGTGTGATCACACCACTCCAACATCCCGGGCGGTGACCCCAATTTGTTTGGGCTGCCCATGCCTTGAAGTGACAGGGGCATAGTTGACCCCGGGTCACTTCTCATCCAGTGCTCCATAAACTGAGAGGGACAGAGGGAGGGATGATGGGAAAGAAAGAGGGTAAAGTTAAATAGTAGTGGGGCGGAGACCTGGTGGGTAGACCAAGTAGGTCAAGGCTAATTTGAATGCTTTGAACATTGCTGATAAATAAAGATAATGACTGTGAGGATGAAAGATTAGATTCAGTAATGCAATCTCATCAAATGATGGGATTTAAGTGATGTAGCAGAGTTTAACTGCAGCACCTTTGAACTTAAAAGGGTCAATTACTGTAATTTGTTTGAGAAAGAAAAAATGTTGTTTTGAGAGTTTGGAATATGACTCAAACAGAGAGATATAGAAATATCAATAGAATACCAGGGTTGGCATTAGAATAACGCCAACCAACATTTTGTTCCCCCAATTACAAAAACATATTTTCTCATTTACAGCTTATGGTATATCTCTATGCAGTTGTCCAGCTTTTTAGATTTCCAGCTGTGAGATTGAAAATGGAAATTTAAAGATTTCAACTGAAAGAAATAGTTCCCATTAAAATTTTTGACAGTGTGTTCTGTGGAATATCCTGAGTAACGAGAGACTGTTTCTGCATTGATGTGTCGCTGTTGAATTTAAAATGTAACTGCAATGCTGTGATCACCACAGCTAAATTCTGTTTGCCTCCATCGTATTGGGGTGTCGCAAGAACTCTTCAAGGTAGATCTCCAAAAACCTGGGGAAAATAAGCCACAATTATCTGTCTGGCTAGATGCCACCAGAGGTTGGCAAGATACTGTCTTTTTTACGTTATCTGGGTGAACTGATACTTAGATTCAACTTCATGTAGACTTTTAGGTAGTTTTTTATTCTAACCTGAAGCAACATCACTTCACTGTTTATCTCTGCCCATCGCTCACGATCACTCATCAGTCCTTGTTTTGCTTGCTCGTCTCAACTCGAACTCTCTATCTAACTTCTGTGTCTTTCATTTACTCCCTCATTCCCTCATGTCTGGCCCGTTCATTCTCTTTTTCTTTCCCTCTCCCACACACATCAGTGACTCTGACACGCCAGCCCAGCTCCTCTGCTCCCATTGCAATTACATTTCATTTGCTACCGTTCCTCCCGAGTCGCTCCCCTAAATGACTCTGTTCGGCCCATGGTGGGTGTTTGGGTTCTGTTAATTTTGCCCTTCTCTCTTTGAGGAGAGAAGTACAGGCAAATTAGACCTGAGAACCCAGGAGCCGTGGCCCCATATCATCCCAGCTGATGGGGACCTCACGGACCCAATCAAACTACAAAATAGCTCTGCTCAAACAGCGATGGTGGCCTTGAGGTTCAAATACCCTGGTCTTTATTTTTTAACTTTGGCTAGTGGTTCAGAAATAGCATTTCATTTTTCATTCCAGGTTAGCTTGTTTCATTGACTCTAATAGGATTTCAAAGGTCGTAGTCCTGACTGACATATTTGAAAGTGGACATGCACAATTTAAAGAAAATGTGTTGTTTTGTTGTTTTGAGATTTCCTGGATTTCTGCATTTTAAGAGCAGACATCCATCATTACCGAATGAAGCAGTTAATTTTAAGTTAAAATAAACAACTTACTTTTACTCGGTTGCATTTACTTGATGGTATTCCTCAGGTCAAAGTGAAAAAGTGAACACAACTTAATAAACAATGATGAAACATTACTGCAGTATTTCCTAATTAGCCTTTAACTCTAACTCTTTATATTTAGTTTTGACATTTAGACATGGTGTATTATGTACATGCACACAATTTGATGATTTATTTACCATATTATAATAGAGGATACAAAAATCTTTACTTATTGGTGTCCTTAGTAGAGTAAAATATTTATTTTGTGACCACACGAGACACAAAGACTGGGGATATATTTTCCTGGTGTATATGTGACAGGTTGTCTAATGAGGAGATAATGAGGTGTTTTTTCACCTCTGTACTTGAGGTAGACCATCAGTCATATACACCAAATAAAAGATGAATTCTCTTGAATACTTTTATACTCTTACTCATGTACTTATGGGTACTTTTACTTTTGCTCAAGTACTTGTTTTGGCACAGTAACAGTACTTTTACTGTACTGCACTAAACTGTACTTTTACTTAAGTTCAGTTTTTGGCTTCCCTACCCACCACTGGTTAATGGCTTTTCTGAGCCTGTGCCATTCAGTCATTGGCCAAACTTAGATCACATCCATTTCCTGTCATTACAGGTTATTAGACACATCACTGATGGATGCTGCTGTCTGTATAACTAGGAATACTGGCACTGGTGGACACAGCTGATAATATATCACCATGATGTGACGGAGCATTATTCCTTATCTCTCAACAACCACCCACCTCTTTATATACCCTTTCCCCCTTACCATACATCTACCTCTTTCATGTCTCTTTCCCCTCCATTTCTGTCCATTACCTGACAATGGGCAGGACATCACTACATCTTGTTGACATGCCATCACCAAGCCCCGGGGTAGGAGATGTAGCGTTGTGGTTATGGGATAAGGTGCTTGTGCTGACTGTGGTACCATATCCCCACCCAGCATCGTTTCTTGCACTCCCTTATTATTTACTGAAAGTGCTCCAAACTTAGTTGACATTTGGAGAGTTGTAGATGAAAACGCTTTAAAATTCATTGTTCGGAAAATGGCATGGGGATGAATCATTGCTGAGCACACCACACATGGCTGTGCAGTGCAGTATTGGTCATAGGTCTAGGTTAGAATATCAAGCCGTCGTAATTCAAAAACAGCTCGATTTGCTGTCTGGTCTTGGAGAAAATTTGCTGTTCAACAGGTAGACTTCATCAGTTCTACTCACTGACGGGGAGTGCCTCTGTATTTAATCACCCAGAGAAGTTAAATACCACAGAACTCCCCAAGAGTCAGTAGAACTAATTAAGCCTATTGGATGAATGGTGAGACATTTTCAAGAATACCCAGTAAGTCCAGTCATCTTTTATTCACTGTGCACAGGTGAACATGAGGCTTTTAACCCCAGAAAGACCTTCTTCACGTTGTATGTTTAGAACAGCAAAGGAAAAGTCCAGTTATTTCTCCACGTCTTTTCTTGTGGTCTTCAGCAAATGGAACTCTCAGTGTGGGACATCTGTAAAGTAATAACTGGCAGTTTAATATAGGAGCGAGATCATAACCCCTACCTCTGTTCAAGGAAGTGAATGACTTTGACTCCTTACCAGTTGATCCTGTATCTGGTTTAGTTGGTGTTCTCTGAACGCCATGAACGAGGTCCAAGATACTTTGATCAAATGATAACACCTGGTTAAGTTCTATTTGCTGAAGAATGATGTATGATTTGTTGGGGGAAAAAGCTGCTGGAAAAGCTTAGTAAAGTAGACCTTAGATTTAGAATATTCACCACTGTGCTGTGTCACCAATCTCCACACACAAGCAAGGAAGGAACTTTGGATACATGGAATCAGTTTTGGAAGGGAAACAGATAGATTCATTTGCCAGGAATTTTAGTCTCCACAACAGTGAAAATACCCTTTGGTTTCACTACTCACAACATGAATTAAATACGAACAGACACAACTTTTATTACTTCAGTGAGCATTTCTGTTTTCTTCTGCTTAGTAGACAGGATGTCCCCCAGACCCTGTGATGTCTTTCACAGGATGTTAGCTCTACAGAAGTAAAACATGGTCATTTGGGAGGGCAGGACATCATTTTTTGCCAATCTTCATGACATTTCCGCCATCAGGGCCTGGGGTGTAAGATTTAGGGAATGAAGGCTACAGACAGATATGGAAGTTGGCTGATAGCTAAATCTCCCATCTGTGGCTGCTGGAAAAGGTAGATGTCCTTGCAAGACCTTGGAACTTAGTTTAACCGTTTTTCTTTCTACATTTTTCTGCTCCATCACCAGTTCCACCATTATCAAAGATATGAATGCCATTTTTAAACTCATATTTTTAAATAATGTGATGAATTCCTTAACTATATGAGACTATTAACAGTACATGTTGATAATACAAGAAAAGCTTATTTGATTTCAAACTGCTGCTACACCAAAAACTGTGTGAACTCTCAAACTTGTTGATCAAGTGTAGCTACTTGAAGGCAGCTGAAAATGTCCGCCTATAGTTTTATGTTGGCAGCAGTGATACACTTTAAGAACTTCTCAAATAGGCGAACGATTAAGTGGTGCCGTTTTTTTAGGCAGTTCTCATGCTGTCGTAAGAATACACACCTGCCTTAGCCTTACTAGACAGAGATTGAACGCAGCAGTCGTGTAGCCTAGTGTGGTCTGTTTTCACAGTCATCAGACTCAGATCTGGGCATGCGAGAAGTGTTGCTTTTCATTTCAGTCTGGATAGAACACCTCGTCCTTTTCCAGTTTCATGCTTTGCTGTCCCTGCTACCTGGCTCAGGAGCCCCTCACCCAGTGTGATAAACAAAGGCACGTCCGCCAAGTTTGGAAAAACAGTCTGGCATTTTTCTTCCCTTGCCCAAAATTGTTTGTTGACTACAAATTAGGAAATAGCTTGCCTCGCGGGGCCTCACTAAACTTTAGTTAAGCTTTATGACTGATCAGATATTAATAGAAATTATCATTCAGGTTCTTTAATCTTAACAGAAGTAATATTCCTTGCTTTTAAAATGTAAAGTCTTTTATGTGGCTGTTCTCACTTTTACAATAAAGGCATAAAAAGGCACAAAGAGCAGTAAATACAGGTTATTTTTTATGCACAGAGATGTGTCATTAATGAAGAAAGGAGCAAATACCAAGGCCATTCTCTTCATGAGCTACTCATAAAATTTGCAAATGTCCTGACAGATGGTTGTGTAAACTTGTAGCAGAGATGAAGCTTTCAAACTAGGACTTGCACAATCTTTTTTTTTAATATATATTTTTGAGAGGTGTTTGTATTTATTGCTGTTCTCACAGGCGCCGCTCACATTTGACAGTCATTACATTTACAGCTGGCAAGTTGTCACACTAACTGCTCTGTGGGAAGTGTCTCATCTGCAGTTATGGGCCATTGCACAGCGCACAGCGGGCCTCCCCGAGTACCTCCATCACTGGCTGTCCGGTCCCGGCTCATAGCATTAAATAAGGGCTGCCTCTGATTAGCCGTTAGGGAGCCATCCCTCACCACAACTGTCTACTTTGAGCAGGGGTAGAGAGAGAGAGGGAGGCGCTAGCGACAGCTGTGGGTGAAGACATTAGGTTTTTGGTTGTCCATCCTTGAATATGAATATGATGTCAGGAACGCCTTAAGAGCATTTCTTCATATTTGGCAAAAACGTCCACTTTGACTCAAAGATGAACTGATTAAATTTTGGTAGTCAAAGGTCAAGGTCATTGTGACCCCAAAACCCCATTTTTGGCCATAACTGAATAATTCATCAATAATTATGACAAAATTGGGGGACACTAATCTTGGGTTATAGTTATATATATCTATAGGTTATAGTGTCCTGAAGGGGGTGGGAGTCATTCGCCATCATGGATGACAGCTTAGCCACCATCCTCCTCTCTCCCACCACCTGCACTGAGTCGAGGGGGCATCCCAGGACAGAGATAGCCTTCTTGATCAGTTTATCAAGTCTCTTCCTGTCCGCAGCCGATATGCTGCTGCCCCACCACTCCATAAAAAATGGCTGATGCCACAACAGAGTCATAGAAGATCTTCAGGAGTGCCCCCTGCACTCCAAAAGACCTCAGTCTCCTGAGCAGATAAAGTCTGCTCTGGCCTGTCTTGTAAAGTGCGGTTGTGTTGTGTGTCCAGTCCAGTTTATTGTTGAGGTGAACACGCAGGTACTTATAAGATGATACATGTTAATATAGTATTAGTATCACTTTTTACCTTTTATTAAATTCCTTCAAAGTCTTTATTGCATTTGTTATTAAACTGCAACTTGGCTTGTGCACTGAGGCATACAACTGAGAGACGATAATTATCTTCACCCTGCCATTACCCCTCTCCCAGCATGTGACAAATGCTGATTGAGAAATGGAATAGAGAGAGGCACACAGACTTTTTGTGGTCAGCATCCCCATGGTCAAAATATGAAGTGCCACATCTGACTTAATTAGCTTCACCATGATCTTTTCCTGCTAGCTAATGAGAGGAACACTCCTCTTTTGTAGAGATATACCACCACCCTGCTTTTTTCATTTTTATTTTCTGATGGCCACAGGTTATCTGTCAATTAGCCAGTAACTGTTTAATTATAGGTTGAAAAACTTGATCTGGCATTTGACAGCAGCCTGGGATAAGATGAGTGGCGAGGAGAACAGCGGGGATGGAGAGATTTGAGAGTGCAGCGGGGAACCGAGAGATGCTGGCGTCAGATAAAGGCAGATGGTGATGCGGATAAAACTGTCAGAGAGAGGCAGAAGCTTTTATCCTCTACTCCCTGCCCCCGGTAACACAGGCACATACCCCACACACACACACACACACACACACATACACACAGAGGGATTCTTGTGTATGTATGTATGCACCCAGAGCATGCCTTCACTCCTATCTAGTTGTGAGTAGCACACAGAGTCACTCTCAGGTTCCTGATAACTGCCAGAGTTATCACATTTGCAAGGACACCTTCACATTCACTTACAAGAGATGTATAATTAGCCATAGTAAGCACAATTTACAGGGGCAGCCCTGCACACTGTCTCCCACACAGTGATTTTGTTATTTCCTTATTTATGGCAGGAGCCTGACGGATATCGATTAATCCTTCCCCTTTGCATCCCTAATTAATTGTCCCCACGTGTGGAGGGGCAGCAGGCCGGGAACTGAAGTGGGGGCATATTCTACCTTTGAGGTTTCATCATGGAAGGCTGAGTTTGAATGGGTGAGGGGATTAGGAGCTAGACCTTCCTATAGATTCCCCCGCCCTCACAAGGATCCTTCTACTCCTTTCATATCTAATCATTCATAACAGAAATCCATCTATTTGACTGGTTTACTTGGTTCCTGAGCATCTCACAACTCTTTGGATGACCATATTAAAGCAGTGCCACTGCTGGTACCTGTTTAGTCATTTGTCTTGATTTTAAGATGCAAGGCACTTCACGAATCCCAGTGACTCACTACTGCTGAAGCATACAGCGAGCTTCACTTCACCGTGTGGCTTGGTTAATTTGTCAGTTCTGAATGTAAATGGCCCATTAGAGGGTCATTTTGTCAACGTTACAGCTGCTGAAGGAATGAAAGGGTCCCTCCACAGAGAATTACATACTGTTGGAATGTCTTGCTTCACTTCCCTGGACTGAAGCATTTCAAGTATATACTACGTTAGGCAAGTTGCACTTCTGGCCACACACCTACCACTGATGTCACAACAGCTGTTTTGCCTTTGACAGTCGATGAAAAGCACCTATGTTGACTGACTGATGTACAGTGAGTGCAGAGTGAGGAAGATTCACTCAGGAAATAATTGCTGAAATTTCATTTTGTTTTTAATATCTTCATCAGTTTGGTTTGCTACACTGTCTTGTAATGTAACACTTCCAATTTGTGGACTCACTTCGGCTAAACTCAATTAGCAGATGCTTTAGTCCAAAGGCACTTGCACATTAGAAGCAATTTGGGGTTTAGTGCCTTCCTAAAAGACACTTGGACACGCGGACAGGAGCTAACCCCAAAAGCATTATCTGAAAACTCGAATAACACACATCAGGACCAGGCTTGTAGTTTGGTGGCTTCCACTTAAATATTCCTCATACTTACACATACTGAAAATGTTTTGCAAGTCATCACTCACCAATATTGTAGTCAATAAAAGCAGGTTTCAGAGCTTTACTGGTGCATATAATTAGAACAGCCTTGTGCAAATTTGTTGGATTTATCAAGGTGGCCTCAACTATCTTTACTGACTGGAGGCAACTGTACTTGTAGCTCACAGCGGCTGTGTTTCCTGTGAGAGTAAAGGGCTTTCTGGATCAATAAGCTATTAGGGTCCAAGAGAGCAGGCCTGTCAGTATGGTTTCACTCCTGCCTTTAATAATCAACTGGGAAGGCAAAACTACCTGCTTCTATTCTTTCTTGCCATTATCTGCCATCTCCTTTCTTCTGTCTACCTCTATGCTCTTAATACATACTTGTAGCATATACACAATTGGTTCATCGGCCTGGTGCAGATGAGTACTGTAAGACTGCAGAGCATGATATATGCCTTTCTTCCAGCAATCTAACATGATGCATGCATTTTATTTTCATAATTTTCCACGCAAATGATGTTATGAGCATTGTGATGCGTCGCTCTGACCGTGTCGTCTTCGCCACTCGTTTTATTTCAAATTGAATGCGCAGCATTTCACGTTTGTTATGTGGGTTTTTTAATCTTGAAGATTAGGATTTAAAGCAATGATTCTGACATGGCAGGGTTCACAATATGACTGCATGAATCAGCTTGAAACCTAGAGAAGAAGAAAATGTATATAAAGCTGGTCCCAACAGTCCCAGTGCTCGACAGAATGAAGAAGAAAGGAGGAGGGAAGGGCAGGGAGAAAGTAAGGGCATGTAAGAAGACAGAGAGGTAAAAGGAAGAAGAGTACATTTATCTAGTCTACTTTGTCTTTAGTGAGGTGCCCCCGAGGAGGGGACCAATGTGAGGACCTTTCCAAATGTCAGTGCTGCACATCCAACCCCTCAGCTCCCTCTGGAAGCACTTTAGCCGAGCCTCCCCTCACTCACCACAGAAAGCACCGAAAGCACAGAAAGGCACACACGGGGCAACCCATTTATTTAACACAACTCTAAATTCTTACAACATTACTCATTAGGAACGATGCCTTCATTTGCATTCTGATTCATCTACACCTACTATTGTTGCCGGTGCTATTAACAATTCTCTGTGACTAATACTCTCATTTTCTGTTTGAATGCACAGGTGTCTGCACTATTCTGAATGGTCTCATTAAAACTGTTCTCTCTCCATGATTAACTCATAATGCTGACACATGCATGAATTCAGTGTAGAAAATGATATCCTTAAACAAACACCTTTTTCCCACAGTCCTTGTAAATGCAAATTCCCAGTTTTCATATTTAACACCGTCCCTTAGCTTCTGGCTGTGTGTCTTTGAAAGCTACCGGTTAGCATTTTATCTGATACTTTTGGACTCTTGCTGACCCTTACGTCTTCTCCCCTCTTTGATTCACCACCACATCCATAATTTATCCTTGCCCTTTTCCTTAAAGTTTGTCTATTGACTTTCTGTACTGTTTTAATAAAGCGTATGTCTTCTATTGATTGTAAAACCGCTGAGTCCATGGACCCGTTTAATATATCAATCGACCACCAAATGAGTATCCTACATCACTTTTGCCCCACTTTTCCAGAGAAAAAATAATCTATACCCTATTGCCTAAACATTATTATTGTTGTGTTGCTGTGCTGTTGCTCAGAGTTTTAAATTTTGACTCCAAAAATCTGCTTTGAAATTTTTTCCACCCCTATCTTAAAATGATGGCCAGTTCAAAGCCCAAACACTGTTTCCAAATCTTTTCTTACTCTGATCTTGGTGTACTTGTTGGCTGCCTTTGGGAGGGTGCTTCTAACTTGAACGTAGTCCGTTCTGAAAGCAGACGGGGAAAGAATGATGAGCAGAAATGGACTTAGAGACTGAGGAAGAAAAACAGGAAAGCAGCGCCAGAGAGAGAGATAGATGGACTACAAGAGAATGTCTCGGAGGCCAAGAGAGGCAAGAAAGATGTTTACATCTGCTCATCCATGCAGACCGCACATGTCTATGTTTCCAAGCCCTCGGTGATGTACTCAAGGCAGCAATGATGAATGCATCCTTTCTCAGTCACCACTCTTAACTTTGCGAGTCCATCAACAATTCTGCTGTTGGCAGACCAGGCAGAACCACTTCATTATTCACTGCTTTTGTTGTTCTGAAAATGAGCAGCATTAAGAATGAATTTGTGGAGCCATCAGCATAAATCTGATCAGAACTGAGAGTGAAGATCCTAAAAAGCAAAATGTGTGTAAACCTAAGAATAGTAGAATACTTTTTTTAAAACTGTAAATACTTTTGAGGAGTAATAGAGCTCTCAATAAAAGAGCCGGTGTTCAGCATGGAGTTCAGACTTAGATGAACCTTTGGGTCGGTGAGGTTGATCCGCTGATAAAGTGTGTGGACACCACGTGCTGTTATAAGTAGAGCCCGACCGATATGGAATTTTTGATGCCGATATTAGGGAGCAAAAAATTTCCAATACCAATATATCAGCCGATATATATATTAAAAGAAAATTGACAATGATTCCTAAGATAAAAGATGGGGACATTGTTTATTTACTTTCCAGCATTGTGTCTCACCAACTAGGTAACAAT
>JBBPCS010000878.1:9868176-9883501 GCA_037974645.1 Hollardia meadi | reverse complement strand
TGTGTGTGTGTGTGTGTGTGTGTGTGTGTGTGTGTGTGTGTGTGTGTGTGTGTGTGTGTCTGTGTGTGTGTGTGTCCGGTTTCACCCTGTCCCTTCGTATCTTGCGTAGTCTCGGTAGAAAGAAGATGCACACCCCTAGACATCCCCCGCCTTAAGTCTCAGGAAGAGATGGAGTGAAAAGCTTTTTTTTCTCTCTCTCTTTTCTTTTCATTTAGTTCAAGCTGAGGTCTTTGAAGACTTTGATGCCGCCTTGTAAACAAAAATCGCACCCAGCCGTCACCGCTGGAGACAGCCTCAATGCTTTATGAGCAACTTTGTAACTGTCACTTGTAAGGAAATGCTGCTTTTTTTACAGAGCTCTTTGCGTGCCGTCACAAACAACATTAGCACTGTGTTCTGCTGTATTTACCTCTGCTTTAGAAAAACAAGACATTCCCACGATAATGTAAGCAGCATAAGAGAAGAGCCATGTATGGTACAATATTAATGTATGTGCTTCTACTCGGGAGTGATTGCAACAATACTTACCAATACCAATCATTTTTCATCCACATCATGCATGACTGTGAGAGCACTCACCCCAGCGACACACTGGGTAAAGGTTAGAGGAAAGTAATTTATACACTTAATTATTCATTATCTGTTGCAATTTGCTGCATGCTAATATGACAGTTGTTTAATTTTTACAGTGCACGCATCTCAGCTCTGCGCCTATGTGAGGTCATTAGCCGCAATTTAATAGACAGTTTGTCCACGGCAAACCTGCGACTATACCCACTAATGGTTCTCCTCCCCAATAATCTGTGAAATGTATAGACATTTAGTCCGAACATTTAAAGAGAATCCATTGATTAATTGTAGATGGTTAGTTAACTTCTCTTGTGTCTTACATCACAAATTCTCACCAAATCAGTGTCATCAAAGCAACTTTGAATTATTATATTCTTGGTACTGTATCTCCGTATTTTACTGTAACAGCTCATATTGAATTTTTCATATCCCTCTGAGACTTTAACAAGCCATTTATTTAGATCTAGGAGCTAGAATTTAAATTGCAGCATAATCATCTACAGCAAAGATTAATAATCGTCATTTCAGTTTGCACGCAATAATGTTGGGTACAACAGTTATCTCTGTAATGTCATTGTCAAATTATCTCTCCCCCTTGAGAAATAAGAGTAATTGACTTCATGAAGCAGTTTTTTGTTTTTTCCCATCCCCATCTGCAAATCAAATTTCCCACATCTGACGGGAAATATTCTTTTTTATGTTCATCTTCATTTTCTTGTTAAATGTGTCTTATTTAACCTCATGTTTTTATTGGCACGTGTGTTTGAGAATCATTTTGAATGTGCAGTGGGTATTACACACACACAACCACCAAAAAATATTTGAGTCATAAATTCACTCACTGTCATTAACATTGCATAGTGAAGGCATTGCAGTTGTTTTTAAGTACTCTCACTTGCTATAAAGCCCACACAGCACAACACTTAAAGATCTGGGAACCTCAAGGTCTTTACTTCAATTTTATCATCTTTATTTCCCGGTTCAGATGCTGGGTTTTGTAACGCTTGGCAGTATTTGGTCGTGCAGAAAAAAAGTTTTGAATGTGGAACAGCACTTTCGCCCGGACGCCATCTTTGATGTGTGAATGTTATTAATTAGGGCTGAGAGAAGGGGACTTCTGTGAAGGGTTAGGCACTGCAAGGACTATGACGAACCAAACTTGTACATTCAATTTGAATGTGGTGAAGCCGTTTTGTAGCAGCCCCCGGCACTACTTCCATACTTGTTCCCAACATTTTAATAACAAACTCATGGATACTCACCAACACTCATTCAGTCAAGCCTTCCTCAACCAGACGAGTTTTCGGGCAGATGAGTTTTCGGCCTGGAGTGTTGCGCTTGGCCAGTGCTGTCATTTAGCAGCCATGAGCAGAACGAGCTCTTCAGCAGCACTTGACAGAGTCCAACGATTCGTGGCAACACTTCTGGCTCTAATAGAGGTGCTCAGGGGTGAAGGTGGCCTGGCACACATGAATATGTTATTAATTAGCATATTATGAGACAGAATATATGAAACACTTTTAATATAATGCAGCAACACCAATCGCCTCAAAAATGAATTTCCTGCTTAACGGTTAAAAGCAAATTTCAAGTCCAATCTGAACATAATTCCTGGAATACTGCGGGAAACATACCTAAAGCCACAGTGACGTAAACATCATAAGCTTTACAAACTGGTGGTTTATTGCGGGTCTGTTAGGATTGCACAGGTGAACTAAACACTGATGTCCAAAGACCAGAAAGACCAGAAAAGGATTATCAGATTTATCCGTCAGCCAGTGATTTGCTTGAAAACAACATGCGCCTGGTGTGTGCATTGGTTAACCGGCAGTCAGCTCTGCAGCACAGACAGGAAGCAAATGAAAGGACAACAAGGCAGACAGCCAGGGACAGAGACAGAGATTGTGTTCACTTTATCCATGTTTGCTCAGTTTAGCATGGGGCAAATATTAGCCCGTGCTCGGCAGCCGTTCTTCTCTACTGGGCTTTGACCCCACACCCTGCCCACAGGGACTGAAAGGCCAAAAAAAAGGAGACGAAAACGGAGACGATATATTGGAGAGAAACAGTTAGAGAGTTGTCACGGTAACAGATGGAGAGAAGCAAAAGGCAGGTAAAATAAATTGCGGAGAGACCAAATGATGGCAGAGAATAAAGAGAGTACGAGAAAGTAGGAAGAGGGCAGAATGAGCAATCAGCTGATCAAAAAAGAGCCGCCTGGTTTTGTCAGGGCTTATTAAGTATAGGTCTTATTTTAATGACTTACAGTATGTGTAGCTTTTCGTGCTGCTCTTTATGGTACGTCTCTGCTTTAGGTCATTTAATGGAAGCGCCTTTAGAGCTCTTACTTTCACAGAGAGCCCTTCTTTATCGCGAGAGGAAAAAGGCACTGTTTAAGTCTGTGCACACGCAAACTGTACAATATGTACCATTACTGCTTTCAGTTGAAGGTGGTTCGGGAACTACAAAGGAAGAAAGAAGGGGGAAAGAAATTAAAAAAAGCAGACAGTTGTTGTTTATTTTTTTGAGAGGAAAGAAAGAGATGAAGTGGGAGAGAAGGACAATGAGGCTGCGAGGACAGAGACTGGAGAAAACAATAGAGACAGAAAACACTTTGCTCTTGATTTTGTCCGAAGGTCACAGCCTTTCCATTCAATTTCGGGCCAGATGCCTGCCTCGCTTCTCCTTGGCAGTGAGGAACAGGCTGCTCCAGAACACACACACACACACACACCGAAACAAAAAACAATACACATGTCTTGCCCATGGCTACACACAAAGTCACACAGCCAAAGTGTAAAACCATCAGAAAGAGAAAGACAAAACAAAGTAATCTCCCATTTCAGCTTTTTCTACAGTGTATACTCAGGCATGACAAATTGTGTGTGCAAACTGTGGATGAAAAGAGACAGACAGAGGAGTCATCGTCTCCTCTGTCTGTCTCTGCCCTGTTCTTGCACACAAAACTTAACCAAACAATTACATGCAGTCTAATCATTTTGAGTCCTGTTTTCTTGCCACGGGTCTTTGGTCTGTGCGTCTAACATTTAAGTGGACGCACCATCACCCCTGGCAGTGCTTCATAATTGTCACAGAAGAAAGATATGATTTTTGAGGCTACTTTTATTCTATTCTTTTCCAGCATGGATGCCCTTAATTAGTGTTCCCTCTCGTTCTTTTGGTCCGTCTGGGTCAAGTGCATTTTCGATCAGGTCTAATTATCCAGGGTCAGACTGTTCTTTCTGTTTGTTTTGTAAAACTGATTAAAGCACACTGGTTTCAGGTACATTTTCTATAGATCTGTTTCAGCCCAGTCTACTAGAAATTACCTTCATGTACTATTTTGCAACAGCCAATTCATTTACTAAGGAAATATTACATTAACATGTTAACATAACGAGGAAATATTTTTAATTAACGTAGGTTGCAAGTTGCAAATATGATACGGAGCATATCAGGAAAGCATTCACATATTCAAAATGTCAGACAACATTTAACCGCAAACATAATCTTTCTCTAACCCTACCCAGAACATTGCAAGCCCGCCATCCACCCCGACCACCTCCGTGCGAGTCCTGTGCGGCACATCAATACAGTGTTTCATTCAGTCAAATAAACATTATCTCTGAACATAATCCAGCCAGTGCTTACGTTTCCTTTCTAAACATATTTGCTGTTGCAAATTAGTTGTCTGTGAAGGTCATTTGTAGGAGACGGGGCTGTCTGTTTGAACACAGCTCAGACAGCTCAGAAAAGAAACTTTTCATTGGGAGGAAAAAAACTTTACAGTTTTTAACTGGATGTACAGAGGATGTAGTGCAACTTAGGAGCCCAGATGTAGCACTTTGTTTGGGTCCACAAATCCAATGCCATATAATATACGATGTTGGAGTATAATGTTATTTTTTAGTCTGCATTTATGGATTAAGAAAGTACTTGTAGAACAGTTTAGTAGCCCCTTACCACTGTTCCATTCCCACTGTATCTCCAAAATATTAAGTGTTTTAATGTCCTGGCTAGGATAAAAAGCAGTGATGACAATATATTTTTTTGCCCTCATACAGGCATCAAGTAAGACATAAAAGTTAATACCATGCCGCAGAATTAACCCATACAATGTCAGAAAGGATTATTATTGTACAAAGCTACTACACAAAAGACAGATTAAGCACAATATTCGAGGACTCAGCTATCTCATTTCACAGTTTGCTGACTAGATTTATGCTGCCAGGCAGGAGTGATCTACAAACCTATTTTGTTTTGAGGTGTAGCACCTTTCTCCATCAGCCACAGAGCACTCTGGGTATCAACTCTTTTCTCTCAGATCACTCACAAGAGAGTGCCAATCAATTGGATTCTACCAAACCCATGTTAGCAACTCCAGTCAATGCAGTAATGAGCCTCTGGGGAGTGAAAGAGCTGGTGATGAGGGCAGACAGATTAGAAAATTGAGAAAAAGGAGAAAAAGCAAAGGAAGGGGGAGAGCCAAAGTAAGGGAAATAATCATGGAGGACATCTGAAGGTGAGGCGATAACCAGTTCTTGCTGAAGAGTGTCAAAAACTGATTTGGAGGCTCTTATTTTTCTAATGACTGGATTGCCATTTCACTCTCACTTTATTAGTATCTACTGTTTCAAGTGCCAAAGAAATAGGACATGTTGGCAGTGAATCAGACATCTGGAACTCGGCTAGCAAAGACACCACTGACAGAAATTTAAAAGTCAAATTAAAACAATGTAATGATCAGAAACACTGAGTTTCTTAGACTGATAAAATCAGTTACAGCTCCACTTTATAGTCATACATAGTCAGTATAATTGAGTTTGATGGCAGATACAGGGATTATTGCCATATCTTAGTGTTTAGTGAATTGATGAAGGATTATGTGAAGCTGGTAAAGGCAAAGGATAATTGAATACAAAAAGAAGAGACGAAAAGGGTAAAACAACATGGACGGGAAGCTTTATTTGTCTTGCAAGCCTCTTAGTCCAATATTTAGTGACCCATACTGACAAATATCTAGCAGTGTCTGGGCCTACCAGGGCTTGACGAGTGGGCGGATGGGCATCAATCTCTACCAAAGTAACAGAGATCCTTTTCTGGCTTTGCCTCAAGGAATACACCCCCACCATTTCTCCTTCTGTTTACCTCCACTTTTTGTGACCGTCTCATTCATCATATCATTGCATTAGCACTTCTTTATGCACAAACTCCTCCTCTCTCTACCTTATCTCCTCCATCCATCCATCTCTGGTTAGCGACTTGAAGAGGCCCCTTGGCATGACACATCTTTGCACTTGGAAACGTTCAGCTTTCACTCATGCATCTTGATAAATGCCTTCTGTCGTAACACATCTCTCGGCAGGAGAAGAGTCAGGGATGTAAATGATGATTCTATTTAATTGCCAAGGTGACATATTGGACGCTTCAAGTTGATCTTTTTTTAAGCGGAGCTTAAGAGCTTGAACAAAAAGCACAGAGTGGACTTTTGTGTAACCAAAGGGTCATCCGTTTGATACCCACAGGCAAGGTGGCAATGAACTGTGCCTTGCTGAAATGCCCTTGAGGAAGATATTGAACTTTTTGAAACTATGAAGCTGCTCTAATCAATATTTTTGGATGAACAATAGATCTAATGACTATTTGGAAGATGTTACTGGTAGTGCTGAACCCACAGAGAATCTTCACCTTACTCTGCAGTGTCCTTCAGCTCTTTGAATTATAAATATTGCTCCCTGTCTGCTGGATGTGCAAATAGGCAACCGTTTGCTACCATGTTAGCCTCATCAACTTGATAAGGTGGTAATACAGTATGTAAATGTTGTGTTGACGGCTTCTTGCGCTGCCTGCAAGGGGCCAAAAATATAATCAATGCAGGGTTAAGCTAATTCTCATGCTGAAACCTTTGCTCAAATGAAATCTGTGTGTTGCTTTCACACAGAGTTAAACTTATGATTTTTCAACACATTTGCCCCAACTGACCAATTGCAAATGACCTTAACAGTAACGTCTTGATCTACTGACAAATGCACCACCTATTAGGATGCATTTTTTATGCCTCCACGCCGAAAATAGCATTATGAGAGGAGGCATTATGTTTTTGGGTTGACCTTCTGTAATCCTATTCTACAACGCAATATCTGAGACAAGTCTTTGGGGGAATTCCTAGAATTTTGGCACAAACATCCACTTGAACTCAAAAATTACAATTAAAATGACATTTTAGTGGTCAAAGATCAAGGTCACCTGACCTCACAAATCCTGTTTTTAGCTTAACTTGTTAATTATGACAAAATTTCAGTCACACATCTGTCAGAAGGGGAGACTGTGACCATGTGTGACCATGTCATTGTATAGATCTTCTGAAAATGTGTGTGAGGCATCCACATTATAAAATTTGTAGCTTCTTTGAAGCAGTGGCAACTATAAACATGTGAACATATGCACAAATGCTAACGTTAGACACAAGTGCAACACTCCACCTCACGTTTTGTACAATCAGTTGGATCCCATCCACGACAAAAACACATACACAAATCCACATGTCAGTGTGTGTGTGTTTATGTGTGTGTATGTATCCATCAGCACACTGCAGCTTTGTATACAAGGCCATGCTGTGTGGCAGCGCTCCTAGCTCAAGGACGTTCTCATGTTTGCATATGTGGGTGTGTGTTTATAATGAGAGCGGGAGGGTCAGGCGGGATTCAGGTCTGCACCTACAGGTCTGATGGTCATTGTGCTGAAGGACACCATCCATCAACAGTCTCAGTGGTGCAGAACGTGTTTTTACATGTCTGTGTGTTGGTTTCTGGTGCTTGATATTGGAGGCGGACCCTCTGCAGTATTTTGGCTCACTGCCAGTGTTTGTGTACTCCGGGACAAATGGGCAAGCCCGGTGTGAGTCATGTTCAGATGGGAGACGGATTCAGATGCACACACACGTATACACACACCCACACCCCATCTGTCTTACTCATCAGATTTTCAGTCAAAGCGCCCGCTCGTCCATTTTTACAGTAGGAAAGATCGGATAGCTGTGAACACGCTGAAAAGGTGCAAAGAAATGAAAGAGGTCAGGGGGAGGGACAGGAAGGTAGAGTGCTATTAAGATGAAGAGATGGGGAGGCAACTCTCTCAAGGTGACTACTGGAGATCACGCCAAGCACGTACAAATGAGTTGGCTGAGCGGAAACAGAGAGACGGCGTGGCAAATGAAACCAAGCATATCATCTCAGCAAAGTGACTGTCGCCAGAATCGACACGACACACATGTAGCCCTGTGTGTGTGTGTGAGCCCTGTGTCATTTCAGGCGAATGTCGAGAAACATGAAATCTGAGCACTGGATAACAGTATTCCCACTCCAAAGTGGCTGTCTGGCCCTTAGTCTTTTCCTCTTTCTGTCACAGACACCCTGAAGATGTGAGGTGAACGGACAGTGGGCGATTTAGCCAGTGAGGAGTCTACATGTTATGCAACGGCCTATTTCCTCTTACATAACGCTGCAGTTTCAGAATGGAAGATTAGCCCCACTATACTGTTCCCCTTGTACCAGATGCTAGGGCCGATCTCCTCTAGCAGGATTTATGCATACATGTTGAAAAGCTGATTAGCCATATAGAGCCATGATTACCCTTAAAAGGGAGATGCTCAATACCATATGATGCTATATCAGGCAGTAGTCTGTGGGATATATCTGGGATTATTTGCAGTTATATCAATCTATAACTGCAAATAAAATGTTACATTAGTGCAGAGAGCTGCCATATGAGTGGAATTGCTAGCTCAGGCTGTAACACTGTATGAAATATTAAGCTGCCTGATACCATGTGGTGTCAGGGGTGTGTGTGTCCATACAAAAAGCAACAGCAAAAAAATGGATTGCTTTTCATTGGGCAACCAATAATAATCCATTTATCAGTCATTTCTCCGCACATGCTGCTCCAATGGCTGATTCATAAGCTTATAAATACTGCAGCCCCGCACACTTACACTGTTATGTCAAGTTAGGCCAAAGCAGAAACAGGCAGTGATGGATCATTATTTGTGAAATGAGAAAGAAGCTGATGAATAGTTTATAGTTTAATAGCATTTACCACCACCCGCAGGACTATTAATATGAAATCTGTCAAACCAGATCATGAGCATCAGCAGATTCCTGAAGTGGTCAGCCACGTTTCTGGACCGTTTCTTGAGGCGTGTTGAAACAGCAAAATGCTAAATACCTTGAGTGATTTAAACAAGTGTACCTGTCAGAGTCTTGCTGAATTCACCCTGCAGTCCATCCAGCAGTTGCATCTCTGTTGTTTCTCTGTTGTTTTCTCCTTCTTATTTTCCTTTTTGAGGCGCATGTATCTGATCTAAGGGGGAAACGCAGAGAGATGTAGAGGAAATGCAAATAGATCAAGAGGAAGATGTGAGTGCAGATGAGGCTGTAGGGGGTGTTAGAGAAGAAGCGCATCACGGTTGAGCTGACTGTAAAGAAATTAAACCAAGGAACAAATCCTTCAAAAATGCATTTCCCCTTTGTCTGTTTTCCCCTACCTGTGTGCAGCAAAGACCGAACGAGATCTGACATCTTGAAAAGAAGCTTTGAACTCAAAGCACCTTGAGGCCCTGGAGGATCATCAAGGTTCCCTCTGTCCTTTTATCACGCAGTCTTTCTGTCTGCCCCTTGCTCCTCCTCCTCCTCCTCCGCCCTCTTCTTCCTTTTCCGGTCGACGTGATCAGTGAGAGCTCCCGGAGGCTGCCTGATAACCCTGATACACACACACATGCGCATGCCGACCGCAGCTGCGTTTTTGGTGATGCCTCATTCTCATTCCGCTCTCGCCGGCAGCGCTTACCTCAACGCGCTCTCGCACATTGCAAGGTCATGTTGAAATATTTCAGGACAGAAATGCTCTCCGTATTCCAGAGCTGTTCTTTCTCTTCTGCGGCTGCTGCACAGAATTCCAAAGCCAATTTTCTTTGTCTTTGAGAAAAAGGACAGAAAGGCTCTAATGAGAGGATTACACAAACAAAAGCTAAACGCTGTCGTCAACTTACTGTTGTGTGAGAAGCTGATCAGCAGCTTCGCTCTGCGGAAAAATATCTTTTTTATGGTAGATGTTAGACATTTGTCAAGGACGGCAAGTTTGTGCTTGAGTAACTCTAATAATATTCAAGAGGAAGTTTCTTCTTAACTAGCTTTCCTTTTTTGATCAGATAAACTCAGTGAAACTTGCTGCAACAAACCCCAAAATGATTTTGCTTGAAGTTGAAACTCATTCCATGCTGTATCCATTTCCAACGAACCCGCTACCATTGAAGATTGCTGAATGTTTAATTGAACTGAGGAACTCAAAGAGAGGCTGTCTTCCTTGGGCACCTGAGGATTTAATCGGATGTAATTGAAAATGCATCATAAGGCAGAGCTCTTTCCCTCTCGTCCACAGTGGACCTCCCCCACACACGTATACCACTGACTGACCCACGGAAAGAAATGTAAGATGAGCTAACCTCTGAATAAAAGAGCAGAAACGTAACATTCTTACTCTTACATTAGCCGACAGCTGCAGCAGATTAAGGGCTGCTAAGAAGTGCTTTAGAAGCAGTGGTGTTTAAAGAGCAGCCAGGGCTTATTGTCACTTACCTACTAGTCCCGTCATCTCAATGTTGCAGGCTTGACTGCTCCCAGTCATTCAAAAAGAGTTTTTTTTCCCCCCTTCTGTTTCCAGAGATATGTTCGCTTAAGGGGAATGGTCATTAAAATGTCATTACCACTACACTAAAATCATTTTTTAAAAAGCACTGGTTCCCAGCGGCTTCCCACCGTAATGGGCTCAATACATTCCCTCAGCACCGGGGAAGAACCCTAATGTTGCGGAACACAAATGCTAACCTCTGTAAATATCACTCATATTCACTCTCCCTTCTGCTTTTCAATCGTGATAGCGCAGACATATTCTGTTTTGCCCGGGCAGAGTGAATTAATTCTCTAGGCAAAGGTGTGATGATTATTCTAAGCTTCCTAGTGCGTGGGCCGTAATGGAGATGATCCCAAAAGCACTTCGCTCACCCTTTCCACTTTGTTTTTCTTGCTGCAGTACCTCAAAGGTATCACTAGTCAAAGCTTTGATTCAATTTCCCTTCACGTGCACCTCCCTAATCGCTCTCTAACAGTATTCATATTTATGTCTTAGAGTCAATATTGGATTTCAGCATGCATAAGGAGAGTGGGCAGAAAGACTGCGAGGGTCAGTCCATAACAGGAATCAATTGATTAAGTGCCTAAGAAGCTGGGAGCGCTTTGCCATTTGAGACGTTCCACCCTCTTTGCAGAGCGAGATCATCTGCTGAGCAGTCCATCAAGCTCCACTCTGAGAAACTCATCCCGGCCTAACTTAGTTCTGCTCCTCGTGCGGGAGAGCGCTCAGCTGTGTCCATTTCCTGTTGTGCTTCCGCATGATCGATTCTTATTTATTCTGAGTGTTCAACTGAGTCTTGTATTCTGTCGATCCCTCTGCAGCATTAATCATGGCCGCCAGCACTTCCACTTGTACCGACATTTGAGCACGCTCAATTAATACCCTAATCGCAGCTGTCATCAGCGCATGGCCGTACTGTGGCCTTGGCTGAATACTGTAACCACTTCATAAACCACCAAAGAGTGGTTAGAATGCACATAAATTTGGCTGTGATTATACCGCTCATTAACTTACTGCACAACCTCTGCACTTATTTACTCAATTAACTTGCTATTTTAAGTTCTGTTAACATTAGGGGTGGTTTATTTTCCTTTTTAAAATACCTAATCAGCCATGAATAATGGAAAACTGCTGTGAGCAAAAGCCACACGTTCACCTCTTAATATATATGGAAGGTGGCAAAATAGATGCACATAGGTAATGAGACAATGGAATCAATGAAGTTGTTGCTGCAATGGGCAGATAGCGGTGTGCAGAATTGACCCCCACCCCCTTTAATGCAAATGAGCTTGACCTGAAGTGACAACAGGGCAGTTACTGCTCTGGATGTTTTGGCTGTGCAGGATAAAACTGCAACCGAAGATTTACTGCCAGAAAGAGAATTTGTCTGTGATGGTACTGTCTGGTATGTCGGTTACTCTCTCTCTCTCTCTTCTTCTGTGCCTTTCTCTGGCAGACTGTAACTCTGTAAATGACTTTGACCTTTCCTGGGACTGAGGATAGGAACCACAGAGGGAGAGCAGAGAGATGGCGGGAGATGAGAGTAGGGTATTCGGTTGACTGTAATAAACTCGAAGCAGTGGGCGGCTGCTAACACTAATAGATGGGAGAGGGGAGGGGGTCACCAGGTTGATGAATACTAAAGGTGCCTGAGTCCTCAACAAGCACCCTGTTCTTTAGCAGGCTGATGTGTGCAAGATCTGATGCTCACAGCATCATCAGACTACAGGCACACTGAGGGCCTTTTTGAGCTCTCAAGGAAAATACATTTGGATTTTTGTCATAGGACAGCAAAGGAGCAACCATATCATGTGTATTACCATGCAACATATACAGTCCAACTTGATGACAAACCAAGCTACTCCTAGCCTGGTTTTATTTGATGACCTGGTTGAACTTTTTAGTTACGCCAAAGGGTGTGTTATAATTCAAGTTTTAGGGGATAAAATATGAACCCTGTTCAAAGTGCACTTGTGAAGTCTTGTTTTGTGTGTGCGTGGGGGCATTCTTCTCATAGTATTCTCCATCATCCTTTGTCTATAGGAACGGGGAAAGATCGGCGTGATCTTCAACGTGGGAACGGACGACATAATCATCGAGGAGAGTGCAGTGATGGTGAGCGACGGCAAATACCACGTGGTGCGATTTACACGCAGCGGTGGCAACGCCACACTACAGGTGGACAACCAGCCTGTCATCGAACGCTTCCCCTCAGGTAGGAACAGTTGCCCCAATCTGGGGATTTAAGGAGGGGACGGGGCTATCAGTGTTGGATATGAACATTCACAGTATTGGATTCTCAGAAAACCTGGGAAACACAGTGGAGAGAGAAAGACGGAGCTTTGAAAAATAAATATTCATTAATTCAGCATTCCGTGTGCCGCTAAAAGTGATTTTTATAGAACATTCAGCGAGGGCTCTGGTTTATTCATCATGACATTCATATTTAGAGCGTGTCTGCATTATTCTAGGTGATTAAGTCAGGTTCTGGTCGAAAAGGCAGAAAGAGCCAAGCAGCCTTCCTGAGGCAAGCAATCTTCCATCTAAGAGCATCCGCAGTTAGTCTACCATTGTAGCTGCTGGCACTGTGAAAGCCTGCACTGAATCGAGGCCAGCACTATATGAATATGCCAGTCAGGTATGGTTGCTGAGCATGGGTATTGGACAGGATATAGAGGGAAGACACTTCACCCTGGGAAAGTATGTGGAGGGTTTAGAAGTCATTCCTCAGCTCCAAGATAAACACAGACGCAACATCGTTGCACATAAAGACTTTCAACGAGGGCAAACACCCGATGAGTCACTGCTGGGAGTGTGCTAATTCCCCGGCTTGGTGTTTAACCATAATCATGATATTCTATTTTGGCCTGAATTATGAGGTTATTTTGGGCTGCGCAGGAGCTCTCTCTTAATTTCTCTCTCCAATGTGTTTCCCCTTTGTTCATGGTTGTTCAAAGGAAGACATCTTGTGTTCCCGTCAAGAGTTTGCATTTGGTAAACCCCAGTGTTGGTGGTGTTAATGATCAGGTTGAAAACTAACAACGTAAAGTTTTTCGAAACCCTCTGGCACTCTGGTACGTTCATAAATTTGCAAACCATTTTGTCCGACTTGTAAATCTCCATCCCCACAGAAGTCGATGCGTTTCATCTCCGTTGTCTAAAAACACTCTCTATGTATCCTCATTGTTTCAAACAGCAGGGAGAGTGCTGCTAATGTGGCCTTGATATTTACTCTTGTTGACATACACAGCAATGGGACTGTGACATTCTCTGTCACAGCAGTGATCCCAGATTTTGAGGCTTTGTTTTGGCATTGAGGGAAGTGTTTTCTCTTGCTCATCTGTCAGCACAGCGAGGCCGGACTGAGGGGCATGCATCACAGCCACAGGAGGAAGCGTCCCGTGACAGTTCACTCTTTTCAGTTGTTATTATGATGGAAGTGCAGCCCTTTTCGCAACAGCACATGCTCCAAAGAAGAGCCTTCAACTAACAATAGCGCTAACCACTCAGAAAGCAGAGCATCCTGTTAACATTGGCAAGCGAGTGTCATCATCCAAATCTATGTCTTGTTTCATCCAGAGACATTAAGGAACAGCCCATATTGTATTCTTTTTATTCCTCCTCTCTTCCGCCCTCCTTGCCGCTGTCTTTGTCAAACACTTCTTTCCTTTTCCTCAGCTGATCAAGAATTGAAGAGTGTTATTTTGTCGTTGTTGGTTGACTTGATGAGTTTTGTGTTTGTCTGCCGGAGGCTGTCTGAAGCTTCAGGAGGTTATGGGGACTAAGGAAAGGACATGGATGAAGGGGGTGGGGGGTGTTACTTCATTGTTGTATAGAATGGCTTTGATTATTTTATGTGAGCTAGATACACTCAAACTATTTTTGGGCTCCCACTTTGAAGGCTCCAGTCGTCATCGTCTGGTGGGGCGGCGTCCCGGGTAAACAGACTTGTTACACATTGGGAAAGCAAAACCTCCAATGAGGCTGAGGCTCGAAAGGGCGGAGGAATGCGCAGGGGAAAGAGTGCCTGAACGACTGGGCAGGGGCGGGAGGCGTGTAAAGACAGAGAGTGAAGAAAGAGATGAGAAAGAAAAAGGGGGGCGCTCCCTTGTTGCATCAAGTTCCTGTGTCCCAGATTGGAGATTTAGACATCTTCTGATTCTTTAAACGGGACAAAATGCACTACATTCACATTACATATTTAGACCTACTTCACTGTCTTAATGCTTATATTATGCAATATCCTTGCCATGCTGTCCCAGTGGAACACTGAATCTTAAAATGTCCATGAAAGACGAAGCCAATAGAGCATTCTGTTAGGTGTTACACGTGCCAAATTTGTCTGGCTCCTCTAACGCAACAAGGAGTGCAGTTCCCTGTGACATTTCCCTCCCCAAAAGGGACTGTTGAACTTGTGACCCATATCAGGCAGTCTCGTTGGGATGCCACTGGAGTTTTGAGCCTTGTCTAAAGCTTTGTGCATACAGAGTCACATGTGGGATTTGTCCTCTCATAGACCTCTTCCTAAGAAATGTGAAAGTTCCCAGAGGACGGCTGCAAGGACAACGACAGTAGGGATAAAAGAGAGAATATAAATCTGTCACCTTACACGTGAAAGACAGGTTATATTTCTGTATCTTTTCTCTGACACACACACGCGCATTTTCGCACAAGGCTTTGAAGTAGTGTTTGCATTGCTTTCCAGGCGAAGCCTCCGTTAAGGCCTGGGCTTGCCAGCAGCAGGCCTATGAACAGAAGGCCAATGCGAGGCGATGATTTAGAGAGACAGGATGTTAACAGCAAACATTCTCGTCACAGGTCAGGCACATTCAACAGCAAAGCAACACCTCTCCTGATGTCCCACAAAGTGATGTTTGTAGTCCTCAGGGAGTGTGTGTCTGTGGGTGTTTTGGTGTGTGTCTTGATTCTACGTGCGACACTGCAGCTTTGTCTATCTGTGTGCATGGCATAGTGCATCTTATGTGTGTCATTCTTTCTGTGTGTGTGTGTGTGTGTGTGTGTGTGTGTGTGTGTGTGTGTGTGTGTGTGTGTGTGTGTGTGTGTGTGT
>JBBPCS010000878.1:9849107-9860526 GCA_037974645.1 Hollardia meadi | reverse complement strand
CCCCCCCCCCCCCCCCCCCCCCCCCCAGAAAAGTTTCGCTAGTTCGGTTGGAATTACTTATTTCTCCAAGGACCCAAGCGCAAACAGATGCAAACAAACAAGCAGGACGGAGAGGGAGGAATTTAGATTGTCGGCGGTGTAGATGACACAACAAACCTGGCCAACAGAACTCTGTGGCATCCTGTTCCTGTGGCTGTACAGACATTTTTGTACTCAAATGAAATCCCCGGTTTCCATCACTTCCTCACTTTTGTTCCCCATGTCCATCTTTTTGTTTAGAGGAGAAACACAAAACACCGTTTGTTGATTCCTTCATCGTTTTTTGGTCGTCGGTGAGGATGTTATCACTCACGCGGGGGAGAATACACACACATTTGCATACTTATTACTCTCCCCACTATACACTTAGTCAGACAGTGTGTGCGTGCGTGTGCGTCTATTACCAGGCAATAAAGAAGGATGGAGGGATAAAATGGAGTGAAAGTAAACCAAACAAAGAGGGGTTTAAGGGGGCAAATGAGAGAAAGGTAGGAGGAAGTAAGGAAGAAGTTTGAGGGCGATGGATGAATATAGAGAACATTGCGTAGGGAAAAAGGGGGGAGAATGGGACATGTGGAGGAAGGAACTGAAGCTAAAGAAGAAGTAATGGAAAAGGGGGGAATTGGGAGAGCATAAGGGGTAATGAAGGTGCAAAGAGAAAATGGAGCATAGAAGGATTTAGGGAGAAAGAAATCAAAAAGGACTTTGGCAGGAGGGTAAGAAAAAAGGACAGCATGAAGGGTGGATGAATGATTGTTTGAGAACAAGGGAAGGACAAGCAGTGAAAGAAGAATGGTTAGAGGGAAATAACGAAGCAAGAAGGAATGGATAAATGAGTGAGACAAGGAAAATGGATTAAGGAAAGAGTAATGGAGGAAAAGAAGGACGGAAACATTCCGTATAGGAAGGATAAAAATGTGAGTAGTTTCCTGGCTGCAGTGTCCAACAGCTGCCACCAGAGGGAGAACCATGTCACTCCACTTGATCATCAACTGTCATTTGGATGCTAAAATGGGGCCCTCATCAGATTAAGTTACTGGACGTGGCTGCCTTGGTGTGATTCAGACAAGAATGTTGGAGGAGGGAGGAGATTTAGTCAGGTTCTGTGGATGAGATGGCAGATGCAGCAGTAGGAGAACATGCACGCACAGGACTGATTCATCTCACTGAGGCCGGCTGCCGCCCACTGTTTTCCTTTCACGCCGTTATTATTTTGATCGCCTTTCCTCATCAACACCACCACCACCACACTCCTCACATGCTTTATCTGTCTTACCCTCTGGGTGCTCCCGGCAGCATCTGTCTCTCCCTCTCTAATGCACTGATTGCTGCAGAGTGCCCATGTTATCGCTGAAAAGGGGTTTGTGTGTGCGCGTGCGGTGCACTGTAATTGCTGCACTGCCTTTCCAGAAGGCAGGGGTGGGGTGGGGGGGTACCTAGCTAATCTTAAGTGCAATGTGAACATGTGCATGTAATGGGTCCCACTAACACTGCTGCAATACAGTTAACATTTAATTTAGAGCAGTTTGCTGCGACAGTTTGAAGCTACTAAAAACACAGAAAAATTGGGGAAAAAATGGCCCCTGCTTTGAATCATATAGTCCACTGGAACCACCTGCTCTTTACATGTTCATCCAGCATGTCCTCTGTATGCTTCTCCCTCCACCCCTCTGCCAGCCATCGCTCATTCCACTCTTCCTCCTTTTGCCTTTCTTCATTCAATTCTCATCACGTTTTTCCAGTGGCCCTCCTTCCCAAACAGCCAGTGTATTTTCGTATACAGCGTGAGCACGCACCCCCTCAGCCTGTGTGAGCCATTATTGCGCAGGCAGGCGTGGGTAGAGAGACCCCTGGGGAGTGGAAGTAGGTACTGCAGAACTGAGAGGTGGTCTATTTTAGATCACTGCAGCAGCACAGAGCAGGGGGGGCAGAATCAAAGTATACTAGTTAGGATGCAAGATGTAGCTCTCCTGTTTACTGTTTAGGTGTTGGTCCCGAACTCTTCTTCTCTCTGCAGACAATTTCATCAGCATTTTTCAATGTTTCTCCAACACTTAACATCACAAACCTCCAAGCTCACATTCAAGCTCCAAGTTGCTCATATTGTGTTTGTAGAGACTTTAAAGATTTTGCTCAGTGTTGATTTAAGGTGAACTCACAGCGACAGTTCAGTGCATGAAATGTCTATTTCAGTAATGTTGTATCTGGCTCATTACTTGGTGTCAAAACACCCTTGGAGTTGAAGTGAAACCTCTTGTATGTAGCAAGTGACACATTTCTGATTCAATTTATCACTTGAACATGTTGTGGATTGGATAATTTCCAGTATATTATCGTGATGATTTTCTGGGAACCCCTCAGAACTTTGTCCCCCCCTCAAGGACGCCTGGGGATTCCCTGACCTCATTTTTGGGAATCGCTGTGCCAGCACAGCTCTCTCTTTTTAGCCTATAATCTACAAAGATTGCCGTTTGACATAGACAATAACTCCTAATTAAGCCTCTGACATTGCCACCACATTAGAGTTCATCAAACCCCCAGCCTGGCCACCATCAGCCCTCATCTCCCCTAATTCCAGCTCCGTCTCTATTGACAGTCTTGGAGATGTACGCAGCGTGACCCCGGGGTTGATTGAAGTGAGGGATAATAAGTTTGCACAGCGGCGATGAAACTTCTTTGACACGCTGATGAAGTGATGCTAATTGCCAAGTGCCACTGAGAAGTGCTCAATTAATGCACGAGGGGAAAAAAACCTGAGAAAACCTGAGTGCTGACAGTTTCACTAAATCCTTTTCGCTTTAGCTGAAGTAGAAGGGTTGGATTCAAAGAGTAGAGCAGACTGCCATCCTGTTGTCGGATTTGGGAGGAGGTGATTTTCTAAAAAGAAACTCTTTGTGATCAGCGGGAACTAAAATGTGTCTTCCTTGAAACAACCATGAAATGTGTTTTAGTACTGTGTGATTATCTCATGCTCATGTGAAATAATAATGGTTTATTTCTGACATTGAGATTCCTTTTTTCTCTGCTGTAATTCTGTTCTTCAATGATTGCTGGTTCTGTGTGTGATTCTAGCTTGATTCCTGCTAATGCATTTCTAAAGTGTATACACTTTGCGAACAGCTTTCTTAAGTTAGAACGAATCATACTATATCTAAATAAGTCATAAATCTGTTTAACTTGTTATTAAAAAGAAAAAAACACTTAAACTCAAGGTAACTAGAATGCTGCTAACATGTCTAACCAAACAAACCAGCCCAAAAACACATCAAGTTCTTCCTGTCCTAACTAAAGCTGATTTAAAGTACATAATTTGGTTAACATTTGCCATGTTGCCCTTCTAACCTCTAACCTTTTAACTTCCAGATTTTTTGTAACCTCTCTTAATTTGTCTTCTCCAAATTTCTTAAAGGGAACTTTGATAATGAGCGCCTGGCTATTGCTAGACAAAGAATCCCATACCGACTCGGTCGGGTAGTTGACGAGTGGCTACTCGACAAAGGTAATAAAATCCCTTTAACTCCACTAATGATCTAACCGCCTAACCTACCGTTAACCACCACTCTGGAGGAGGTGCAGTGCCACGCAACACAGGTGAATGTGATTTGGCTCTTTAACAGTCACAGTAGGTCCCCTATAATCCACAGATGTAACATTCCCAAGAATAATTGGCTGATATATCATAACTTATTCCTCATCTCAATTGGTATCTGAAAACCAACTTGGAAATCAGGTGTAATTGGAAGATTTTCTATCACATATTTGCCATCATTTTACACCTTGGCTTGTCCAGGTGAAAGTGTTCCATTTAATAATTAGCATTTCAAAAAAAATTCAAGAATATATTTTTGAGTAATAACACCATTCTCTTGGTATGCAGATATCCAGGGGACCATATCCAAAGCACCTTAAACTGGGGCTGCATCTCTTCAGAGAATTAACCCCCAAATAACCCAACATAACCCCCTAATAACCTGAGCACATGTAAATAGCCTACTGATTCCATTTGCTTCTTTCCTGTGTCTTTTGTTGACTGAATGTGGATTTGCACTGACTATATTTAATCAATCATGAAAGCAAAATATTTTATTACTGGATCTTTCAAGACAAAAGAATCCCCCATGAAAGTCACTAAAAGTTAAAGGGACTGTTAAAGTGTTCAGTAATCAGTGGGCGCCATTTTCCACCCCACATTATGCATAACTAGTGCCATAAGTGTTGAATGTGGTCCCATCAAAGTGATGATTCTTTAACCCTTTGAGTGCCAAAAGTCCCAACCTCTTTGTCTTTGTCTTGTGCCGTGTGTTTGTGCTGCTGAAGGTGGTTGATTCTTCAAAACGAGACGAATAAAACCAGAAAGACAGCTAAATGGAGCATAAAATAGGTTGTGTTGCAGTATGAGACATTTCTCATGCACTTCTGTGCATATTGTGAAGTCTGATAGCTTGAAAAAGAGGGTAACAAGAGCACATGCAGTACCGGTTAGCAGAATAAAATCCACAGCATAGTAAAGACAGTCTATATGAATGGATGGTTTTAGAGTAGATTATCAGAATGTCCAAAGCTCAGAGAATTTACAGTAAAGTTTGGATTATCTTATCTATTTGCATAAGCGATGTACTTAGTTGATCCTAAATTAAGAGTTCCGAGCATTAGCCACTTAGCTTTAGGGGCTCCTTTGAAATCGCATTGTGAATGATAGCACATGCAGGGATGAATTCAGATGATCAAATTTGTCTCAGTGAGCAAAATGAAGTATTAATGCGACAGACAAACAAGATAAACTAAGCGCCTGCATATTTATTTGATGGATACAAAACAATCCTTGCATTCATCTCCTATAAACTGACTCCTCTGCTCTCCTCTGGTGCATCGAGGAAGGCACTCCTGCCGAGGTTAGTTAGCACGCAAATCAGCATTAGACAAGACTTGGGAGATGAAAGTTGAATGAAAAACTGGATCAATAAAAAATGACTTACCCACTTATAAAATGATTTGAGCATGCTATGAAACTCTAAAGAGAATGAGTTTGAAAGTGAATGCATTATTCTCTTTCTTCTATAGTTTGAAATTAGTCTGAATTCAGTTTTTTTAGACGACAGCACTGGGAGAGAGTAGGAAGACGAAATAAACAAATAATCCGCATCAAACCTCAAGTGAGGGCTTTAATCAGGGTGCATTTTCAGAAAAATGCGCATGGAAGCCGTGATTTGTTAATTGGTTTTGTTAAAGACATGTCACACACACGTCATGGACTAAAGAAGCAAAGTGGTTTTGGAAAAGCATTTTCTAGATACTTCAAGACATAGTAGTCTAGATAACGAGGGGTTTAGTGGACATTTTTGAGCTCAAAGGGTTAAAGCGGTTTGTTGCTTTGATAAGGGAGTGACTAGAACTTAAAGAAACTTCTAAGCAGAATCTAACCACCTAACAGCAAATCAAACTCCACCCACACTAACTGCTGAGGGCTTCTCCAGTCTCCCCAACCTGCACCGTAGCAGTGAAGTTGAACCGATTTGAGGAATTTTCCAGCTTTACCCTGCTAGCGACCAATTCAGAGAGCCCTCAGTTCTAACCTTGTTATAAATTATGTTTAACGTTTGAGCGCTATTGCACCTGGATGTCAGTGTTTGGAAGAACTTGGACAGGTTGCGTCGATCGCTTGGGACAAAAACTAAATGAAAAGCTAACTAAGTTCTAACTACTACTAAAAGAAACAGCTTCTGCCCCTCGTCTCCACTTCCAAGGAATGCAAAACTCAGAGGGTTAAAACAAAGCAAATAACTGAACACCAAATTCAAACATACTGCTCCCGCTCTGTATCACTGAAACAGAATGTGTTTGAAGAAATAACTGAAGGTCCCTTTAACATTTATTGTTTTCACAACTAAGGAAATGCTTTGAATGCACTGTCCTGCATGTCATTTGCTAAGCAGGGTGAAGGGTGTGTGAACATTTGAATGAGTGTTGTGTGGTAAACAGCCCGGATCACATGTCCACCAATGGTCCGTGCTGTGTTACCAATAAGGGGTCTCTAATCTCTGGTGACTTTCTCACATTAATGCCTTAAAGGGTCTAAACACAAAACACTCAGCCCCATGGGTCTCCTCTCCAAGTGCCTTTAAAGTTTGATAAATTCTTCAAAACTCAACAAGCATGGAGAAGCTCCACATCTCTCAGATCTCATTGGTAGTACAACAGTACCATTAATCTCGTGGCTCATGTTCACGTGTGGACAAAAACAAAATAAGGACACTAATCGCTCACAACCACTCTCACAAATCAATATTTTCGTCACATTATGTATAATGGAAGTCAGTGGAGCCAGCAGTGTCCTGGAGGAGAGCCGTGCCGTGGCACTGCACTGCAGCTCATTCTGAAGCCCTTATCCCCTCTCCACCACTGTGTGTGAGGCAGATCAGAGTGAGCATCTCTGTCCAGCTCTGTGCCTGTCGACTAAATCCAAAATGGCAGCCATTACGGGGACCCAATGGAGGGGAAAAATCAGAGTGCCAAAAGTTTTCAGCAGCTCCATCCGAGCCAAAACTTACTCCGATTTGTCCCCCCTTGTGTCGTTCTCTCGCCTCGTGATGGATCTGTCATCCCATGTTTTCCGCTCAATGTATGCACTTCCTACCCCTCGCTTTCCTTTATCCTGTCTTTTATTATCCTTGACCGTCTGTAGCCTGTTTCTTTGGAAACAATAATGATGTGTTGCAGCTTCCTGATCTCATCAGGGAGCTCCGCTAGAAAATAAAGATTACAAATAACCAGCAAGAATCAATTTTGCTTAGTTGTTCCCTTTAGCAGATGAGCAAAGAAGCGAATAAAGCTCCCGGAAGAATTGGAGCTGTATATCTTCCTCTGGCAAGAAGTCTATCTCTGGAGCTCTCCAATAACATAGCAATCCAGCTCTGAGTTGAACTACATGAGTGCAGGGAGGCGCAGAGGAGGAATACTACAACATCAGGTCTCCATGGCTTAAAGCTGCAGAACCAGGTTTAATGTTCAATGTTTAATGGTCTGGTGTGAGCCCCCCCTTTCCCTAATCAAAAGCAATCAAGTCCTCCCACTTGGTGTGAGGCCAGAGCCCAAATCAACATTTCCAGGCTAGGCACCACTCCAGATCTGCTATTCATGATCCAAGCTTCATTTCAGAGATTCTCTCACATCAGGCCGCAGAGAGCAGATTCGTCTGTATTCGTCTTTCAGCAACCCCATGATGAGCTCTGTGTCCCGCTGAGTTACTATCTTGTTTCCTTATTTGATCTGTCTGCACTACTGTGGTCATATTTGAGAGAAATGGGGGGGTTGTGTGAATTTTAACATGCTTGCTCATGAGTAGAAAAGTGGCTGCGAGAGAGCAGCTCTGTAGCTTGAAAGAAGGGACACTTTGCTGATATTTCATGGTCCCCTACCATGAAATGTCCTAAAAACAGCACAGTCACAGCTCGAGTGAATAAAACGAGAGAAGACTGTCTCCAGCTAACCACCATGCGCTCTCTGTGTCGCTCCCTCGACAGTATCACCTGTTTCAGATCTACATACAGATATAGGATCAGTGGTAGAGCCACATACTGTATGATTATATCCAATCTACCGTCTCCAGAGTCCTGCAGATTCATCGCCACGATCTCTGCGCCCTCAGCTGCCTTCAAGTACCTCAGGGCCCCACACTGCCTCACGAGGCTTTCAGTCTGACATGCCACATTTGGCCCCTCATCTCCATTGTCAAACGCAATTAATTCATAGTGCTCTACCGAAACCAGCCCAACTTCTGAGGAGTAAAAAAGCAAAACGCTCTTAATTACCAAAGAGAGCCTTGTGCCGAGGAGATAACTTGGGAACACTTCATAATCGACTTTGTCAGCATCCCACCCCACCCCCATTGTGCTCCAGTCTTCTTCGACTTTCTCCCTCCTTATTCTTTTTTTTTCTGGAGAAGAAAATAGAAATTGGGGGAGTTCTTGTTTGCTGATACTAGAAATTCTGCGGGCGCAAGAAGGATTTGAGAGCACAAACCCATAAAGACCGTGAGTGCAAGCGGTCCAACTTTCTGTGCTGCACATCACAAAGCAGCGTATTGACAGAGGTGAATTCTGGGCCATTCCTCCCACCCTGCAACTCGGCTAAGAGAAAACATTTCAGATAGAAGCTCCTTGCAGCCATATGGCATCCCTCGTCTCTGTGAGATAACAGGAGTAGAAGGAGGATGAGAGAGGCGTAATGATGACGGCGGAGGGAGAAAGATACTGCTCTCTCCAGCTCCAGTCCTTTTCATATCCTCTCCACAGGGGATGGGTACACTTAGATCATCCTTTCACCTCCCCATTCCCCCTAAAATCTCCCTCTACCTCCCTCCTACAATCACCTCCTCCATGTCAGCTGCTCACAGCCAGGGGAGGGGTTAAGCCTGAGAGCACAGTATCAAGCTGCCGTCCCCTCTCCTCCTCTCCACCTACATTCTGAGGGTTGTAGCAGACATACAGCCATTATTTCACAGCCTCCGACAAGCAATCTGTGCATTAGCAAGCCAAGCGTGGCCCAAGCCCAGCCCACTCCCCGACTTGGCTCGGCTCAGCTTGTAATTACCGACCACAACTCTTCTGAGACAAGCCATTTCTCTCTGTTTAGAAAAAAAGTCAAAGAGGATGGTGCACTGATGCAAAGCTGCAACTGGAAACTTGCTATTACTCCTGTTACTGCAGCTGCCTTAATGGCAGTTTACTTTTGGTCGAACAAGTTATCTAAGTAGAATCATGCTCTCTATTTGTAGCTGACATCAGACAGGAGTGATGGAACCTACAACCAGCTGATACAACTTAGAAAGGTTAGACATTAGAAAAATCCCCAAGCACACAGGAAGTGGTGCCTTCTACATATCCCGGACAGAAACATTATTAAAAGGAAACGACAAACCTCAGTAAAACCAGATGAAACCAAAAATAAGACTCATAGTTTGGGCCATTTGACAAGTGTACTCAGAGTAATTGCTGAGATCTGGGAGCACAGATACATCACCACGACATCTGACGGACAACGATCAGTAACATGATCAGACAGACAGTAAACAAGTCCAGCCAGACTAACTAAACTTTATTTGCAGGTAAAACTTAAAGAGAGAGCACCCTAACTATAGGTAATAATACCACAACAGTGAAGACCCACTGGAGGTGAACAAGTTCTAGTCTATCAGCACCCATCCTAACTACAGTTTACAATAGACTCTTTGGGACCATTCACTTTTTTTTTTTTTGTCTTCCATGTTTTGTTCTTGTTTGTTCTGCTTGACTAACAACATTACTATTACAGAGAGAGGAGACAGAATTATCCTTTCAAACTATTTCTTTCAAAGTACCCCCTTTTTTTCCCAGTAACACAGTAGGTTTATTTTCCATTATGTACCTTTGACTATTTCATCCAAAAAGTCTCTTTTCACACCAGTATTTTGACCGCGTCCAGCTGAGCATGTTATTCTAGTATTCTTCCCACCCCTGTGTAAATGTACACCTACTCCCTCTACATGGTCAAACAACAGGCATGCAGTCATGCATAAAGCAGGATGGTCTATCATTAAACCCTGTCACTACCACAAGGTTTACCATGAGATTAGCGCACTGCACTTTAGAATGAGGGTGGGAGGCTATAGAGGCAACTCAGCAGGCATTCCATATCCTCTACATGTGAAGCACTTTCCTCTAGGCTCTTTTTGCTTTCTTTTGCCATAACCTACTACTCTTCCATCTACTTCTTTGTTACCATCTTACTGTCGCATATTACTGTATCTCTTTCACTTTTTCAGCCGCCGTCTTTAACGGCGTGATTCCTCTTGTTCTTTTTGATCAAGGCTGTCACCCGCTCCCACAGTCCCTCCCTCCAAGCCCTCGTTCTGTCTCTTTGACATTCTATTCTCATGCAGGCTCGCTCTCTCTCTGTCCTATTCGTCTGTCATCCTCCCTTGCTCCTGTCATCTCTCATGTCCCCATTCTCTCAGTCCCTGTCCAACCCCTTTGTGCTTTATCGTCCCTCTCTCTCAGGCATTCGATAGATAACTCAGGAGCTGCCTGTGGCCACTACAAAAGAAAGTAAATTACATGTTACGGATCAGTTTCTTGAACAGTGATGATTTACTTGAAACTTTATTGTTATAGTTGCAGTCAGTTCCAATTACGGCACATCTTCTCTTTTAGGACACAAGTCTCACAAGAAAATGACAGGCCAGTGTAAGACTCACAATAGAAGGAGTCCTCATCTCTTTTCATATTGATTGCCTGCCAGCGAACACAGAGAGAGGGTGGGGCACACTGCATTCCACTGTGCATTACAAATGTAAAAATAAACGCTGTCCCCCCAGCTGCTCAAGATGCTGTGACATGCAGGGGTCATTAACACAATGATTCGGCGAGGAAATCGAAGTCAGAGCACTTCTCGCTCCTCCATGACACCTTTTAGGCTCTCAGTCATTAAACCCTAGGGTGATCTTACCAAAGACGGGTGTGATTGCGGATGATAATGCATTTAGAAATAGTCATGACCGCCTTCTTTTACCCAGATGTCCTATTTCAGCAACAAACAGTGTACAGCTCCTGGCCAGGATACTATTGTATTTCCAGGCTGTGGGACAGGAGCAAAGATTTATCAAGGTGCAGCATCTCTGAAGGATGATTTACAATCAAGGAAGGCAGATAAAGAAACACAGTCTTCAACAGTCTGCATTGGAAACTTGGCCTTGGGATTCATAGGAACAAAGTACAAAATATGTTTGGCTGCTCAGTCCTCCTAAGGCTGCCCCTCCACGTCTTCCAGCATGTTTCCATGCATATCCCTTCATTATCCAGAGCTATTTTTACTCCACTTTGTTGTGACAACTTTGAGGAGCACTCTGTGGTTCTTTGCGCGTTCCATATCCCCCATGGGTTTTATGAAAACATACTATGTGGATTTAAGTGTAATAGGTACTGACAGAGGTAGGCCGGGGATGTATAGAACTCGAAGAAGAAAAGTACTAACATCTCTAACCTCTCACAAATTAATCTCTGAGGATGGATATATGGATCTATAGATAGATGTATAGATATATTTATCTATGTATCGATCCATGTATAGGTCTATCTATCTATAGATATATTTATCAATTATGCATTTTTAAAAATTATTCTTCCTTATCTGTCTTATGTACAAAAATTTAAAAAATATAGCTATATTTTAATCATGTTTTATTCTTGCAGGGGGTAAAAAAAAATTATATCAATTGTCCCCAAGCTTGAAAAAAACAGTGAGATGTTATTTTTTTTGTCCATATCGCTTACAGACAGACAGACAGACAGACAGACAGACAGACAGACAGACAGACAGACAGACAGACAGACAGACAGACAGATAG
>JBBPCS010000878.1:9819895-9835410 GCA_037974645.1 Hollardia meadi | reverse complement strand
GTTGGTAAATGGGATTGAGACCAGTGTTCATGAGAATTAAAAAAAAAAAAAAGAATAATTCAACCATATATTCTTTACATTATGATTACTTTTAAACCAGTAAAGAGGAGAGGAGGTAAAGAAGAGGGGGGGGGGGGGGGGAGTTGTTTATCACAATCCGAGAGCAATCTTACCCACCTTTCTTTTTGTAATTTTTTTTTCATGCAAAAATCATGCGGCCAATTTGTTGATGTAAGTGACCTGAACCTCGTGGTTTGCTATCTTATTTAACCAATCACAGCAGAGACATCTAAGCGTTAGTGTAGTAAGCATAGGTAACATTAGAAAGTTAGCAGTGAAGAATAGACTGTCTAGTAAAACAGATGTTAAGTTGTTCAGTGTAATTTATAGTATACTTATTTCTTGTATTAGTGATATATAATGTAAGTCTATGCAGTATAGGGAGATAGGTCAGAACAGTCAGGAACAGGTGCAGGATACAGTATTTTCTTACATGTTGTATTTTCAGTTCAGAGATAGTCAGCACATTAACTTGTTTAAATAGAACAGACTAACTAAACTTATATAACTAACCTCATGTTAAGTTTTAGTGCTGTTCTAATACTGGTGTTGCTGTATTCATTTGAACTGTTTTTCTTTTGTTGATCTGGAAGTGGTCTCTCTCTCTCAGGTGGTCTCTAACACTCTTTTCCTCCATTGTCTCTTTCTTGTCCTAGGAGGTGAATTAGTGTTGCCCATAATAACGGTGGACTCCCTAGACCCCCCATCCATCGCCACCCACTATCCAGTAATCCCCCCACCCCCCACCACCTACCGCCCTTTCCTCACCCTGCTCGAAACCACCAAAGAGTCCCTCCCCTTGCCCAATGGCCGGCCACCCTGCCCATTGGACCAGGAGGACTGCGAGGAGACCATCGAGGTGTCGGCATACGGCTCGGGGGAGATGACAGAGTCGGATGACGAGGACTATTACAAAAACTCCCCCCTAGTCACTGACAGGACAGTCCTCCCTCCTCCCCCGGCCGCCGAAGGCGGGGTACAGAACCCCCGAGACCGTCATTTCTCCCGCATCCCCAACTCCCATCGCCCACCTCTCTCCTCTACCCCCACAGCCAACCCCGACCAGCTTGGCCCACGCATCAAGCCGGCTGCTGGCGGCAGCAGCAGTAACAACAAAATCCCCGCCGGGAAAATGAACACCCGGGACCAGGTGCTGCTGCCGCCGGTCCACCCCTCATCAGACCCAGGTCACCGTAGAGTCCCAGGAATAACCTACCCTCCAAATTTCCCCCATGTTCCCACTCCAGACCCCACTTCTCCAGAGAGAGGGCTCCCAGGCGCCGTTGAAGTGCAGCAGTCCAGTAGCACCACAGGAATGGTGGTGGGCATCGTAGCGGCCGCCGCCCTCTGTATTCTCATCCTGCTCTACGCCATGTATAAGTACCGCAACCGTGACGAGGGCTCCTACCAGGTGGACCAGAGCCGCAACTACATTAGCAACTCAGCCACGCAGAGTAACGGAGCCCTTGTGAAGGAGAAACAGCCCAGCACTGCCAAGACGGTCACCAAGAACAAGAAGAACAAAGACAAAGAGTACTACGTCTGAAGGCGCGCCGCCGTGACACACAGAGACAGACAGCAGACGCACTTAGAGAAGGAAAGAAAGAGACAAGAGAGAAAGAGAGAGAGAGAAAAGGGCAGTATATGGAAAATGGTAAACATACCATACAAGGCAATTAATTCAAAACTCAGTATTGTCTGGTGGCCATACATGGTACTAATTCTAGTCTAATCAGAGGGAGGAAGAAAAATAAGATGGCAAGGTGATCATGGTTCTGGACACACCTTTCAGCTTTGCTTTGATTGATTTTACTTCCTATTAAATGTTAACCATGGTGTGGATTTAGGGAAAGGCTACTATAACTTAGATCTCAACTGTGCCAACAACCATGTACCAAATGCTGATAAAACAGTGATTTATTGATTAGCACATGACAGGTTATTTAATATCTTGAGTACTGTAAAAAAGCACCATCATCAGTATTTGTGTCAGGGTCTGTACTTCATTCTGAGGCAGGCTTGTGGTGTAAGCACTAGCCTGTAAGCACAGTATCATCATATTTTCCAGCTAGGCTTGAATTAGCAACTTGGCATCCCTCTGTAAAATCAATATACTGCCTGCTTACAGAAACAGTGTCAAATCCAGTTCTCACACCTCTGTAAGTGTTTGACATCTCTGATCTCTCACCTCCCACCAGATCTCTCTCTCTCTTCCTCTCATTTGTTCAAGCACTTTTTCTCTCCTTGTCTACGGTGCTCAGCAGCTCATGCAACGTAAACTCTGCCGTGTTTCAAGCATGTAGTATTCATTTACGAAAAAGAGATAAAAACTGTTTCTTTCTGTGGAGTTTAAAAAAGAAAAAAATATGACGATGATTGATGATCATAACAACGTTAAACGTAGCAACTATGTGAGATACCATCGCTCCAACCTAAAGGATGCTAACCTGTACGTTTAGCCGCCAAAAACTTGAGGCCAAAACCCCCTTGGTCGTCCTTTTTTCCAGCAGATCTGTGTCATGTGTTTCTGGGGCTCCGAGGGCCAGTGGGCCAGCAGCGAAACTGCGTCACGTCTTTAAAGTTACTACTAACCGAAAAACAGAAAAAACCTCCAGCAAACCAGATGAACTCTGTTCTATATAATTATAAATATATGTATAGACGTTGCAGAAACCTATGGACCTAAAGCGTGAGTGGAAAAGTGAGCTGAAAATGCGCAGCAAAGACCGACTTTAGGATTTTTCACGTCAGAACAGTTTCACCACCCGTTCCCTGACCCCTCCCCTCTCATGAACAGTATGGCTGATGCAATGCATTGCTGCAAGACTCAGTCACTTTGGTTTGCTCTTCTCTCGTTTTTTATTTGATTCTTTTCTCTGGAGAAATGAGAGACATTTTAGGGAAAATTCAAAATTCGTTCTTGCTGGAGTTCCACTGTGGAGAGAGATACCTTGAAGCTCGAAAAGCAACTATGTCTTTCGCCCCTCTTGAGCCTGAATGGACTGATGGCAGCCAATGGGCAAACTCTGTGAGAAGAGCACACAAATAAAAAAGGTGAACAGCAGTTCCCTGGAAGATGTACAACAGAACTCTAGTATTCCAATTTTCTCAACTCTATTAAAAAAAAGACAACTGTAACATGAAAAGAAAACTCCTGAAAAAAGTTTGTGAAATGTCTGAATATTTGACTCTCATCCCATTACTAAGAGAAATGTGTTTTCCCTGCTATCATTCCTGTTTGGAGAAGAAAAAAAAGACTATGATTCTGGGAAACTGAAATTTCTATGTTTTTTTGGGGTTTTTTTGGTAAATGAGCAAATGTGTTTTGGGTTATGAACATGAAATCACTCAATCTCCTTTCCCAAGGAAGAAGTGTTCCTCTCTTTTTATTCCATCCTCCATATATTTTTTTGTCCTGCATCTATTCCTTTCTCCCTCTATGGCAGTGTGTCTGTCCCCAGACCTCTATCGCAGCCTCTATCCATCCTTTTTTTATTTGTCTAGCTGGAGACAAGATGGCAGCCATTTCATTTGACAGGCTCCATCGGTTCACCCTCCTGCCACCGCTGTCTGGTTTCTCTCTTTCTCCATTCCAAGCATACTCCTCCCAGTATCTTCCTGTTCTTTCTAAATGTTATTGTAAAGTGTTCCAGTGAGATGACTCTAAATATGTGTACATTAACAGAGGGAATACACTTGGTTATATACTTCTTAATCCCTGTGTCGCGTGGTCTCTTCACCGTCTCCGTGTCTCTCGGTCTAATTTGAATTTATCCGATGAAGTATGCAGAGCATTTGCCTGAGAATCATCATTTTAAGTTTTTTTTCAGCATCAAACTAATCCAGTGGTTTTGTCTGAAGGAAGACCCAGAGTGTCAGATTTTGAAAACTCTTATTTTTGTGCTACAGTAAATTTTTAAAATCCCTTACCCCAACAGAAATGTCTGGATCAGAAGGCAGGACAGCACCTCTGGAGTTGGAAGGGATTCATTGTGTTGCTGAAGGACATGTCAGTATTGATGAGCTCTCACTGTGAATTGAACCAAAGAAAAACAGTCAATCACCAGATAATCAGGTTTGGCTGGTGACACATTTTTGTTTATACTTTAATCAGACCTGCAGAGGTAGATGCTGCTTTTTAAATAGATTTTCTGACCTACAAAGGTGTTGCATATCTACACATACAGCACATATGGTAAGTGGTAAGTCAGGAGTGTTATTCTATAGGTGTTGCTTGACTGTGATCACACAGGAGTATATGGTTATTTAGCTGACAGTTAGAATAAGTGTATTCATCCATGAAGATACAACCCAAAGATATCAAGAATTATGAAAATATATTGCCTTCATCAAATACAGAACTGCTTCAACCCCTAAAATATTTTTCTTGTTCCCAAGGTCTGCTGTTTAAACATATCTCACTCTCTCTCGAAACCACTTTTGAGGAGTATATTTTTTCATGAAGATCTTTAGTTGTGGAAATACGCAAGTCACATGCAAAACATTAGAGCCTTCCATCAGCAGCCTTCTTCACACCTCTAAAAGGAAAATACGTTTCACATAGTGAAAGAACTAATCATCACAAGTAGCCAATCAGTTTGATGAAGGTGTGTAAGAAAATGTTTAAAGAAACGAAAGCATGCTAATGCTCCAAACTTTAAAGAGCAATAATACAACTTAAGTACGATCCTCAACACCTCTCCAATCAAGACCAACATGCAGTCACAGAAGCTTTACCTTTTTTTTGAAAGACAGAGGCTGAGGTAAGTGTTCTAATGTTGAAGTGGTGATTTACTCACTTGCAGTTTTAAAACTCTAAACTATTTGATCATCTAAATTCTCAAATGCACATAAATGTATTAATGTGTGTATTATCAGTCAAGGTGTAGTTTATAACTTGTCAAGAGCATCCATAAGACCCTTGGGCTCCTAATTCACATCTATAAAACAAGGGTGGAGTCTGTTATACAATGTGCATGCCAGATGAGCATAATGTACATTTACCACTTTAATATTTTCACCAATATAAACATAATATTTTCAACACTTTGTTGTTCTGCATTTCTCATCTTAAGTGTTAATGTTGCATTTTAGTCACTGCAGGTGTATGAGTGTTAATGTCTCAAACTATATTTTGTAGTATTAAAAGCATAATGCAATAACATAACTTTGACAGGGAGAATGGGACCAAATATAACAGAAGGATTTAGAAATAAAGGCCTGACTCTACAAGCCTGCTTCACATAAAGGCCTGTTACCCTCTGCAGTTGAAGTAAATAAAGGGCCTGTTGTCTCATTTATAACTCTTGAGTTATTGGACTTGTGCTTTGTTAGCCATAACTATTCTATAACCACCTTTCGAGTTTTAAATCGAAGTCTTAATATTTAATCTGCAATTTGTTACCATCATTTTCCCACCCCCGGAGAGCAGAGGTGTACAGTAACTAACTGATGACATTATCATCAGCTGTTTTAGAAATCCAAGATAACATCAAATAGCATTAAAGAATTACAGAACAGAGATAATACTGTGCACATATCACCAAACACGGTTTTAAAATTTAGTACGTTTTTGTGTGAAAAATTGCTGCAGTGAACACGTCCGTGCTATCAGACACAGAGCGCACTGGACGCACACACATCTTCATCACCTGCCCATACAGACTGCGTAAAGTCTGAAAGCCATAAAGCCAGTGAGTCCTAATTATAATGCAGGCCAAGGTCACCATAACAAAACTTGAATAAATAAAGTTCACCTATCAAATTTCCATTTTCAAATGATATCCCAGGGTGGGGGATACCACTGACGGTTGCGATCATTTTGGCAAGGTGTAAAGAGTCAATCTGATCACAGTGACACTCATGCGTAATGCTGCATGGACTGGCGCTGTACTTGCACTGCTAGAGGACTACGTTAATTGAAGAATTAACAAAGCGTGCTTTCTAACCGCCACCTCATCCACAAGCACCTCATTTCTGTGTCAGAAAAAGCCCTTTTCTTCATCTTCCCCTGGGTTGTTGACATGATTCACCATAAAAAAAAACATTGATCAGCATGCTCATTGTATGCATAAACATTCATGAGGTGCTTTTTACTGACCATTTATGGTTGAATGTAGGTGTGTAGCCGTTGGGATATGAGGCTTATCCAGGTGCGCATATTTTCAATGGATTGTGATTTTTAAAAGGGAACATTGCCTGCAGTTGCGCATGCACATGGCTTTATAAATGAAAATCTTGCCGCACACCATTTTTCCCTTCTGTGCGCATGCACATTTTAAGTATGGATGCTACACACCATTTTATAAATGAGACTCGTGGCCACTATTTGGGGAAATATGGTCCTTAAAGTCCTGTCTTTGCTAACAGTCTGGATTCTCTGCAGTTTACAAGAAAATCCACAATTTGAGTACTTATACACTCATACACATTGTGAGGCTGAGATGAGAGAAACATGGGGCATGGTGAAAAATAGATTAGTTGGACAGGTCTCTGGCTAATTTTACATACTTTCCATGAAATTAGCAAACATTTTCAGCAATGACTTACCGTACACAGGTTTCCTTCAAGCTGAATCAGAGGAAGCAGAGGCTGCTGAAGAAGTGGACTGCACCAGCACATCAGTTTGGCCCAGGGCCCTGAATCACAGAGAGAGAGGGGTGGGTTAGCCAGCTATGTTTGGGCCTAACACAAAACCGCTTCGAAATTCGACTCAGAGGACCTTCTGTATCAACACATAAATATGGCACACATGGTAAATGTTACAGCTTTAACCCACAAACAGATTATCATTGATATCAATTTCATGTGTGTGTGTGTAATGTATAATCAAGCCATATTATTGTCTTATTATTGTCATGTCAATTATGGGTGTCGAAATTGACAAATAGTGAAATATTGATATTGTTTTTATAATACATATATGATAATATTGTGTAAATCCAGCTCAGATGTTAGGCCTTGAAGATCTTTATCAGTATGTCCAGTTGCCTTTTCATTAAGTGTAATTGTTATTGTTGTACACATTTGTACAGTTCCCTACACTCTAAGTGAAAGTCATAAAATTCATAAAAGAGACGAAACACAAAAAAGTTAAAGATGAATTTGACCGATTTTTTTTGTGTGCAAACTGTCTATAGATATCCTGATGTTATTGAGAATTCTCTTGGCAATGATACTTGTGCAGTGAAAATCTCATATTGTGACAGCCCTAATGTCAATCTATTTAATAGTTGCTGAACTATTTCAGTCTGCACTAAAGTGGTGAACCAAGCAACCAACAGACTGACATTGCCTTCCCTAGAGTCATTCCACTAGCATGGCTAAAAAAAGGCTTTATACCTGCATTAGTTAATAAATGCTCAGACTTGTACAGAAGAGGTAAAAACTGGTATGAGTGTACAGTTACAATAACACTCATCCCAGGTACATTATGCTTGTCAGTTTCCTTTTTTTGGCATAGCAGTGTTTCATGCTTGATGCAAAGCCTGGCCACCTTGTGTAACAGCCAGCACAGTATTCAGGCATGAACATTAATGAGACTGCATCAGAGGAATGGGTGTATCATAAAATAGCGTTGTAGGAGCAGATGTTTGTGCTCTACTGACACAGGCATATTCCTTGTATCCCTGCATCTCAGCTGACTTCTCAACATGGAGATGAGCCGGTGCATTGATTCCTTAGACAGGCAATATCTTTGCCTAATCTGCTCAGGGCAAACTAAGCGTAACAAAATGGTCTGTAACTTGTTGAGATTATTTGCAGCCAGTACTAAATGCACAACCAGAGTGCTGTTTACAAGGCCTACATTCGTGATGCACTAATGGGGCATGCAGCACAATTAGTGCACTTCCATACATACTGATTCCACTGAGAGACCAATTAAACAACTGATTCCGACGTCCCTTTCGCCTAACTAGGGAACTACAGTACTAAAACCTGTCCAGTTAACATTAAGTACATGTTTAGAATATGATTTGTCTATATATAATGTAGGTAATTGGTGGTTGGCTGGTGCATCGAAATCAAGAAGCAGGGAAATATTGTGAGGACTATGAACAAGCTGGGCAGGGTGGGGAGGACTGCGTGGGTGCATCTAGTTGCTGGAAAAATGAAGTGACCTTTAATATTGCAGCAAATCATGTAGCAAAAACAAAAGTACAAGAAAGTTACTCAAGCTAAACTCTACACCTCTCATGTGTTTCACTTTACCATGCAGCAGAGGTGGCAGTGGTAGCGATAAATACATGTTGCCCTAGACTGCTGGTGATCACTGTAGGCAGTAAGGAAATCTTCATAGATTTTCTTAAGTCTTTCATAAGTGACAAAGGCAACAGTCCTGGCAATTTTACTGCAGAACAAGTCATTAAATAACATTAGACAGCATGAATGAAAACATCAAAGCATGAAAGAGTAAATATACAGATTAATTAAAAGTTTTCAGTGTATTACTTCAGCAATAACATTAAGGCTGCATTAACTCTAGGGAAGGCAATGTCGATCTGTCAGACAGTCAGGCAGTTAGTCCACCACTTTGGTCCAAACTAAAATTTGGTGTTAGGGTTGGGTAGGTTTCCAGTTTTGCTAGGTGTATGTACGAGCTTAAACCGGTTTAATTTGACCCGGGTAAACCAGCATTTGTCAGGTGTAGGTGGAGAGAACTAGCAGCATGCGGCTAATTAGCAGGAGCCCTGGGATAGCCAATTAGCTCAGTGCTACAGGATGCTGCTTCCCCGATGTACTGTAGTGTTACTAGACTTTAAAGTTCTGCACACAGTGCAACTTAACTACTCTGACCAATGTCCACAAGACAGAAGTCTCATCAGTAACAAGTTGGTGCAGGTTATACTGTCTAACATTATGTTACACATTTGTAGTTCATTATGAAACCACATTTTGATCCGCTCTGTTTGCCCCGTTCTAGTTACTTTATTGCACTGTAAATACAAATCAATACTTTCTGTATCCGTTTATTAAGGTCTCTAGCATTTTAAAGGACAGAAAGCTTAAATTTTTTAAAAAGGCTATTACTGTGAAACATTTTCAGGAACGAGTGTGGAAAACTCTTTGATGTGCAAGGTTACAATGCTCACCTCAAATGTAGCAACATTTGCCCTGAAGTCTTTTTTTATTTGATTTATTATTTTGATGTTAAACTTTTATATATAAGCCATGTTATGTTATAATATGTTGTGTTGAATGGTTTGTGTGAGAAATGAAAATATAATGTGTCACAATTGTTCTGATGGGTTGTGGTGCTGTTAACATTCCCATTCATGGGTTCCACTCGGGAGCGGCTGTGTCACTAGCGACACCTAGCATTAAAAGTTGTTATACCGGTCCAGTCTGGTCTATGGCTTAATATCAAACCAGTTTAAAACATTTTACACTGGCCCAACCCCATTTAGACCAGTGACACATATTTAATGACTACATAAATGTATCCAAAAATATAATTACATGGCAATTTCATACTGAAACTATCTTCATGATATTTCATTCTTTCTTTCTTTCTTTATGTGACTCAGGACCATGATCACATGGTATGGAGCACAAACAAAACATACAATAATAACAAAACAATGGCGCACGGCACGGCTAAAGTACAGCATGTGTTACTTAAACAAAGGAAGGACATTCAAAAAGGCACCTAATTTACAAATAAGTTTTGGCCTATCAGATTGTAACAGCAAAATTAATTTAAACATAGATGGACGGTTTAAACAATACTTTGGCAAATACCTTTCTCTGTAATACATTATGCTTACATTCTTACATTCAAACAAAATATGGTACTCGTCTCCCACACAGTTGTCATTACAAAGGTTGCAGATCCTCTGGTTTCTATCCAACCCTTTATATCTACCAATGACCTTGGGGATTCTGGTGTTGTTCACCCTAACGTTACAACTGTTATGTCTATTTTTTTGAACCCCCACACTTCACATGCGTACAACATAACTGGTGTGACCAACTTGTCAAAAAGATCTAATGTGATATTTACAGGTAAATCAAATTTTCTACATTTACAAAAAAGGGCAAACATAGCACGGGAGGCTTGCTTATGCAGCTCCTCAATGGCAATCTTATATGAGCCATTATAATTCATGATGACACTGAGATATTTTTTTTTTTTAAATAGACAATCTCTAGTTTTTCTCCATTACATACAAACTTTAATTTACCAATATCAGCTTTTCTACAGCCAAAAATTATGACTTTAGTTTTATCACTATTAACCTTTAATTTCTATTTCTCACAAAAATCGCACATATAGTTTAATGCTTTCTGTAGCCATGATGATCATGTAGACATGATAATTGTATCGTCTGCGTACATGAGTACCATTAGCTGAATATAACTATTTATCACGGTATCATCAAAATCAATAGGCTGACAGCCATTCTGTAGTAGATAATCCTCTACGTCATTGACAAATAATGCAAACAACAATGGCGATAAATTTTCACCGTCTAACTCCTGCTAGGCTTACAAAAAACTCAGATCTAACGCCATTAACAAATACACATGATTTGATATTTTTGTACATATTCATTACTACCTCCAAGAATTTACCATTAATACCTTCTTTTAACAGTTTGTACCAGAGTGCATCTCTCCAAACTGTATCGAACGCCTTGCTGTAATCGATGAAAGAACAAAACAGACTTTTCTTTTTAAAGCAATACAAATCAATAATGTGTTTCAATAAAAAGATATGATCAGTGGTAGAGTAACTCCTTCTAAATCCTGCCTGGGTTTCCTTCAGGATAGAGTTATTCTCGCAGAACTTACATAAATTTGCATTCAGTATATTTGTAAACAATTTACCCAGGCAACTCTTAAGTGGGATGCCTCTGTAATTATTGTCACCTTTCCTTTTATAAATTGGCACAATTAAACCAAGCACCCAATCTTCAGGAATAATACCAGAGTCCAGAATCTTGTTAAACAAGGAAACATATAGGGGAAAATAGAATGTTGAATATTTCTTGACATTTTGTTTGTTTGTTTACTTATAAGACTAAACGCTAAGAGAGGTTGTGAAACTTACCAAACTCGCCACTCTTATACTATATCTCCCAGCTGAAACTATAGGGGGAGGGGCTATCAGACTAGTCAGTTGTGGTCTCTGAAGTTGGTTGTATAATAAAATCATCATCGTGAACATACATACATACTAAAGGGGACTTTACTCGATGGTACAGGCCCACAGAGGAACAAAGCAACTCCCATTGGACTACTATTGGAACTACTGCAGTCCCTTGTTCACACAAATTACAACCCCCCCTCACCCCCCACCCCCACACATTGAACAAACCCCCTTCTATATAATAATCCATGTCTCTGTGTGTCTGCAGGGCTTTTGTGTGTGCTCTATTTAACCCTCCAGCCTGGACGACTTCCTTATTCTCCATCCTCCGCTCTCATTTTTCGAAACCCTCCAGTTAGCTCTTTTATATTACCTCTGTATTGTTCTCCCAGCTCTACCCTTTCCTTCTGTCTGTCATCCAGCCATTGTTCATTCGTTTTAGGTAAGCATCTTTACACAGATCTAATATTATAGTAGAAGAGGTTTAAAAAAGACAATTTTCCTATCAACTGATGGAATTATCTGCCTTGTTTCAAAGAAAGAATTTTACAGTTAACTAGTCACAAGGGATATGACTGTGACAACAGCTGTAAAATGTCTCTGAGTGAACAAGTCCAAGAAAATAACTGATGGTGTCATAGTGATGTCATCAGGCATTGGAGACAACAAATGTTTTACAGAAAGCCTGCAGTAGAACTTTTTTTTACTAGGCAGGAAGAGTATAACGAAAGATGCTACCAAGTTGTATTTATTGACTGTAAAATAAAGATGAAGGACATCACAGCTCCCTCAAAGCAAAGCCAATACATATTGATCGCCCCCTGGTGACTGGTTGCAGTATGTCATGGACATGGGCCAAACTAAAAATTCAAAGTACACGTCAAGTAAATTTTTCTCAGAGATGGTTTCTGTCATTTTAGGTAGTTCTTATCATGCTGATGTATGTTCAAGTGTTCATTTTTCTGATATTTTTCTGATAATATAGTAACACATCCTGTTGTAGCTAGTCAACAGAGAATTAATCATCATTTTAAATGAAGCAAGAATATTAATAACACACCCACATCAATATTATGACCATGTGGACCAGTGTAAATGGGGTATTCCATTATCCATTATTATAGGACCAAAGGTTTTGCATCAGTCCAGTAAATCCAGTGTGCTTGAAACATACATTACTAACAACCATTTTTCAACTCCTACAACATGTTCTGATATTTTTTTCAAATGTCTTTTGTTCCTACCTTCTGGGAGCCCACTGGGTTCAGTTTGTTTTTGTGCACTAAGTCACTGAACCTCGAAACTTGCTCAACACAGCTAATGTATCACAATGAAACACATGTCCACACTGGTTTTTGTTCACGTTTCTTAATCTTAGAGTTTTAACAGTGTTAAAATGAGCAGAGTGATCTGTGATTCTTTCCTGGTGGTGCATTCACGCGATGAAGTGAAGACCTGACAACAGAGCTTCCCCTTTCAGCTGTCACATAGCACTGCATTCATACTCTGTAATGTTTGAAAACTCAACAGGAAGACAAATCATTTTCAGCCATGACTGTCATAAAAACCTAAATTTTACAGTTGCATTTAATGGTGAAAATAATAAGCTAAAATATGGCTGGAAGCTTTGGGAATTTCTGCATTAATGGATTAAAGGTGTAAGCGAGGAGTACTTATTTGGCTTGAATATGCATATCCACTGGTATGTTCCTTTAGAGCGCAGTGAACACACACACACACACTGCAGTGAAACTGTCGTTTACCACCCTGAAACTAGAGGCCAATTTCACCTAAACGACTTCAGTTCAAGCCCAGTAACTATCCAAATGGTCTACTTTTTTCTAAATGCCTACCAGCCAGCACAACTCCGGCCTCCTCGAGAAACGAGACCTTCCCCACAGGGATCAACATCACATTAGGGAACAGCATCGTGTCTTTGCAGTGAAGCTCGAGGTGACTCACCACTCTTGGTGTCCTTTCCATCCAGTAAGGGTCGGTAGTCACTCTTAGAGACAGTCTCTCCCACCTTGTCATCATAGCTGTCTTTCTCCAGCGTGGCAACAAAGTCTCTCTTCAGCAGGGCCTCAGCAGGGGCCCCACCTGGGACCCCACCTCCACGTCCACCACCCAGAGCATCTCGCAGGCTCAGGTCCATAGTCCTGTTAGCTGAAAGAAAAAGGAGAGATTATTTTGATTACTCTTCACTTGTTGCTATTTCTTCTCCTTTACCCACTCCACTTCACAGGTTGTCTGACAGTCTTATTACCTGTGTGTCATAAATAAACCCGTAACTTCTTCCTTCCAGTGGCCATCACACTTATTATTTGTATGTGACTGACCACTTCACACCTTTTACAAACCTGTCCATTCAGGCAAGATGCGGTGTGATCGCAGATGATAATAAAAATCGCACAAGAACAGATGAATATGCTGGCACTGTGTGTTGTGTTTCCTTCCCTTTGTATCTTGTTTTCACTGTTCCTTCTGTCTTACGTCAGTTTAGTGGGACATGCTTATCAGTGGAATCATTTTCTAAGATTCATAAATGTTAGCAATTAAAGTCAAAGCCATAATAACAATTGAAACAAATAAAACTCAGCAAAAACTCAAGAACATATCTAAATGCAGAGACAATTTTTACACAGTTTAAACTGACAGTTTAGGACTTTTACATTTTTCATGTACATTACAACATAATGAGTAACATGATTATAACATGAGTTTGTTGTGTTTTCTTCTGTCTGCTCTCCTACTGGTACTACAGCAGTTGTTTATCATGAATCAAGTGCTTCCCCTGATGATTCTCAAAGCTGAACAAGCAGTGGCGTCTAAATAAGGAAATATGCAATGAAGCAAATCCATTGAGGATCCAGAAAATAGTGTCTTTTTTCCTAAGCCTTATAAACACAGACTGAACACATAAGCCTGATTTTCAATTTATGCTTCAGCAAAAGGTTGTTTCAGTATTTAAGTGAGCAAATGTATTTCTGTTGCCTTCAGTGACTTGTAATCTGCACATACAGCTGTTTAAATCAAGTTTCTTCTATCTCGGACACTGAATTATCACAGAAAGCAAAGTGACTATCGATCTATGAAGATGTCTCTGTTGCCCCTCATCATTTTGTAATGATGGCTCAATTTTTCCAGTAATCTGATTGATCAGCAGTTGGGTTTTTGGCTTCTTTTGATCGGATACTTTTTACTGACCCCGCTTCAGAGCAGTTTCAATGTTTAGTATGGCTTCCCATGGTGATATACTCTGTGAAAAAAGAACCAGCTTCTTGATACCAGAAACTCTGAGTTAGGCCCACGATCTCACTTTGTGATACAAGCAACATGTGGAACCCTTTTTTTCCAGACAGGAAGTGTGAAGTATTTAAGAACGAAACAATTCATCTCACTGTCATTGACTGCTGCAACACAACAGTGAATAAACCTGCAGCCACTTATGCAATGGCTGTTCTAAACACCCTGTATGTACACACCAGTAGTGATGCGTTTTTTTCCAATATGGAAATGAACAGGAAGAACTGGGTAGCAAGTTTTTTGCTTAACGTGTCATTATGAAGTACATGTTATAAAGTGCTGGTTCCCTACCTTTTTTTTTCAAGACGTACCCCCACAGATGATCTCAAGTACCTGTACATCAACACCAATAATTACTTTCCAAATGTGTTAATTTGAATTCAAACTAGATGTTATTTAACATTCAATGTTATTGTTTTTGTTTAATGTTAACATATACAATTAGCTATAATAGTGGATGTACAATATTTTCATACAATTGAACTGTCAATGTTTGGTTATGTTTGGTTAAGTTTGCATTTGTACTACAACTATATGGAGTGGCAAAAGCTTTCTTTCAGCGATCTATTTCAACAGTTCATCTCTTAATTTTAGCAATTTATTTCAATTATTTATCCCTTACTTTAAGCTAACTATTTAATAACCTCTCTGCTACCTAGTTTTTACACACTCGTAATTGCAATTAAGAGACCTTAAAACATCTTAATTAATTGTTATAACTGTCTCAATACGTGGATGCATTTCTTTAAACCAAATCAATGATTTATTTTTTTCAGATTAGCCCCTGTAACCCCTGGCGTACAACTACAACTGCAACAAAGACTGAAACAGAATTAACATTTTTACTTCAACTTAAATCAGTTGTGTTCACATATTTCAAACTAAAACTACAACTCCAGAACGTACAGAATGAGCTTTGGTTGGAGTCACTCTTCCCTACACCTGTTAAATGCCAAAAATACAGTAAAAAACTGTCAGGTTTTCAGTTTTATTGTGTTGTATTCTAGTTTATTTCTGTGTTTATTTCTTGTTATAATTTGAGTTTCTTGTTTCCTGT
>JBBPCS010000878.1:9792363-9819795 GCA_037974645.1 Hollardia meadi | reverse complement strand
GTGTGTGTGTGTGTGTGTGTGTGTGTGTGTGTGTGTGTGTGTGTGTGTGTGTGTGTGTGTGTGTGTGTGTGTTTCTGCAAAGCCCAAGAGTTCTTCTCCTTCTTCAAAACGACATTTTTCATGCTTCCGCTCCTCTCGCCTTGATACTCACTCTGTTATGGTAAGAACTGAAGACTGTAATATTTTAATTATAATTTTTAATAATTTCCATAAAGACCTTTTGTCTGTAATTTCCATGATCTCAATCTGTCAATCAGCCCACCCTCGGTTATGAGTGCGGCTCTCTGCGCTGGGAGGACCCGCTCTCCCTAAAAACATCATTAGTCAGCCCCGCCGTGCCAAAAAGCTATTTCTGACAGCGGCTCATCATCAAAGGGGGCTCCAGATGAGTGAGGAAGAGGGAACACATGCTCAACCTCTGACCCCATGCACTGTTGATACAGAAATCCCAGCCAGTGTGAGGTGGGAGGGCATCAGCGGCACAATGGCAGGCTACAGTGGTAATTCATGGAATAGATTAGTGGACCAAGTCTCATGCAGTTGATGATGTGCTGCAGTAGCTGTCCCCAAGAGGTGGCTGTGCACTTACACATTGCCCTCTGGTGGTTACATCTGCACAAACATAATCTCCTCCTCAGTCTGATAAATGCATGTATGGAGAGATTTTATAATCAGGACATAGTCATGTGTTTCTATTTCCATTTTTAAACGTGATTTATACAGTATAACAGAGAGCAAACACGTTAATCTTCTGGCAAAGTTTTGGTGTGGTATTACCGCAAAGTGAGCTCTATTATTCTTGGCTTCAGATGTCTTGGTTTTACATTATTAAAGCACCGGGGACATCTTTGTTCCAGTGTCAACTTGCTGTAAGCCAGTGTTATCAGACTGCTGGCTTTTCTCCTGCTCTGGCTTACCCCACAAAAGGACTTTGTGTAATTTGGCTGTCCAAGCACATATCACACATCAGATTGGCACATAACAGATTTAAAGCCTGAGGTTTCTGACTTGTTCTGATAGAGGGGCAGGAAATAGACATTCTGGATAAAGTTCATACTGAAATATTGTAGCTGTTGTGCACACTGCTTGATCAGACGGAGGGCCGCCATGGTTGTGAATGTTTGACTTTTCAAACTTCAGTTTGCACTGAGATGGTATGCAACAGATTTGGTGGGATATTTTGGCATGTTTTGGAGGTTATAGCATTTTACACTAGATACCTCTGACAGCTTGCTACTGTATTATATTAAAAAAATATATATTACAGTGTTATATTTTTTCAAAACAGCAAATGCAGATACTTTATTGACTGTTAGCGAAAAATATTGCTTTTAATCCTCTTGCTGAAATGGCTCAATTGACCCCCCGGAGAGTGATTTTCATATCAGTGTACTTAACCAAAGAAAGCTCCTCAGTTGGACCAACAATTGTGACGCACATGTTAATTTTGTGATTTTCAGTGCAGAAAGGTGGCCTCCGAGAAACTATTTTTGAGGCTAACCTTTTCATATTTTAATATGAATATGAAATATGGGGGGGGGGGGGGCGGTGCATGAAAGGACTGCTCCACTTCATTGATAATTTAGAGATGTCTTACATTAAAGGGTTAATTTTAGGTCACGCCACAGCAGTGGAGATATGGAGTGGCTAGATGGAGAAACTAGTATGTCAACTACGGATGCCACTAACGATTATTTAAATTAGTGATTAAGCTGCCGATAAATCACTACAATCTCCCAGAGCACAAAGTCACGTCTTCAGATTGCTTCTTTTTTGTCCAGAACCCAAATACTCTTCATTTACTGTCATAAGTGACGAAGAAAGGCAGCAAATCCTCACATTTAAGGAGCAGGAAGCAGCAAACTTTTGACATTTTTGCTTGAAAAATGACTGAAACTATTAATTGACTATCAAAGTCGCTGGCAACTAATTTTGTTTTGATCGACTGATCGATTAATTGACCAATCATGGCAACTCTAATATCAACAGGATGACCTCACCACACTCACTATTAAAGTGCCATTAAAATCATAAATCAGCTCAATGTTTCAGACATTACAACAGTGGATTTGATAATGATTCAAACGCTGAAACAATAATTTGATGAATCAATTAGTCAAATCTACTTTTAGACAGGAGGATTTGCTGCATTTCTTTGTCATATATTATTGTAAATTGAATATCTTTGGCACCTTATTGTGTTTTGTTATCTACCAGAATTCATTTCTTATAAAGGAAACATTTACATTAAATAACTTTAGCCCTTTTCTGAGTGTTAACAGTATAGGCCTATTTGGGTCGTACCTGCTGTGTTTTGTTGAGGTTGTTAAGATCAAAAATGTGGTTCTATGTATTTTATATTGGATGTGTTTGATTATTTTCGATTGTTAAGAGGAAAAATAACTTTAAGCTCTTCTTTCTCGTCGGCTACTGAGTGCCGCTCTCATTAAGATGAACGGAGGTTTCTGGCACTCTCCGTGTGCTTTATCATTTTAGTAAGCTGAAAGTCAGCTCTCAGACTTAACCATTCACAAAATGCAAATGGCTACCTGTCTCACTATTGTCGATATAGGTATATATTAGAAAACAATATGTCTGTGCACAGATGTATTTCAAGACTCTGAGGCAGCAAAGCAGCTTCAAACCTTCATGCGCTCTCCCTCCATCTCATGGTTCACAGCTTGAATGAGGTTAGGCTGTTTATATGCATTGCTTTTTCTCCCAAAAGGAGCACTGATGTTTTTTTTGCCAAAAGTTAAATTTTTGGCTCCTCTGACCACAGAACACTGCTCACTGTGAAGAATCCAGGACACATTTTGTTCAATGACTTTCTTTCTGTGGCTGCAGATTTGTCACACTGAGATCTGTATTGTGCTCATGCAGTGAGCTTTGCAGAACAACCTGTCCTAAATAGCACAGCACCGGTGCTGGATTTCCTTCGTTTGTTCTAAAGTCTTTGCAGAAGCTTGTGCAGCCATCTCTAGCCTTTTGAGATTCAACAACTCCTCTTCTCAGGTCCCCTGAAATCCCTCCTGATCCTCGTCTGTTGATGACTCAACAGGGCACATGTAGCCCATATCTGAATATCATCACACTGACTGGATTTCTTGCAATTTCATAGTCGTAAAGATAGAAGTGCAGTCTTAAGCACAAAATACATAAAAGCACGAATATGGAAGCCGAGAACAGACATAGGTCCAATTGTTTTTTTAAAGCCATTATCCCGAGATCACGATTTCATTATTGTGTTTATAAAGCTTGTTTTCTCATGATAACGAGATAATTTATTTCATCATCTCAAGACAACAAAAGGCTGTTTCCTCTTATTACCTGTAAATGTTCATCATAAATCTGCAGCATCATGCCAGCATGCACAGATGGTGTCTGAATATAGCGACTTATTTATTTCATCTGAAAATGTCAGATCAAGAAGTACCCGTTATTGACCGACACGTCAGACTGTACTTCAGTCTTCCTTATTATACCATTTAAACACCAACTAATTTGGGTAGTTTCTTTTCCCTAGACCAACAAGAATTCCTTTGTTTGTAGCATACTGGACAGCAACACATCTGCTTTATGTTTATTTAGCCGAGATCTTCCAACTACTGTGGGTGGGAGAGAAAAAGAAAAAGGAAAAAATAAAAATAAAAAAGACACAGCAGGATTTGCACCTTCAAATATTCACACAGCGGCCATTTTCCTCTGACATCATGCTCACGGTGGAAAGCTTCAACGCTGGGATAACGTCTTACTGAGGTGTTGCAGGTTGCAAGTATGTATAAACATAGGTAATTTCACAAATCCTTATCATTTCACCACTTCCTGATATGGATAGTGACTGGTGGGACATCAGGCCATATTTCAAAGTAAAACAATATATTTGATCATCCATTAGCTACCGTTAGACAACAACTAATGTTAGCATTCAACCACTTCCTAGCCAGCATTACTGTTATATCCCTTACTGTGATAGTGTTACACAACACAATAGGAAAGGCACTAATTCATTAATGTCACATAACATCACTGACTTAACCAGGACATTAATGAAGTCAGCAAGAAAGAAAGAGACAGCAAGAAAGTTACATTGCCAGCTAAAATACATCCAGTGCCTTTGACTTCCAGGCTTAAATAAATGTGTCCGAGATGTGTGTTAATATTTCAGAATTATTCTACAGCTTTCCCATCATATGGTGTAACACTATTAAAAGGCAACGCTAGCTGTTGTCTAACAGTAGCTAAGTGTCTGATCAATCGGGAAGCGGTAAAATGATAACAATTTGTGAGATTTTGTGAGATTTTATACAACTTGCAACCGGGAACACAGCAGTATTACATTATCCCTGCATTTGAGCTTCCTCTATCCTTGCAAGAAATCCAGTCAGTGTGATGATATTCAGATATGGGCTACATGTGCCCTGTTGAGTCATCAACAGACGAGGATCAGGAGGGATTTCAGGGGACCTGAGAAGAGGAGTTGTTGAATCTCAAAAGGCTAGAGATGGCTGCACAAGCTTCTGCAAAGATTTTAGAACAAACGAAGGAAATCCAGCACCGGCGCTGTGCTATTAAAATGGCCGCCGTGTGAATATGGTCTGTTGTGCTAATATAATATACAGTAAGGTTGATGGTTTGTGGGTCGGTAGGTTGATAAGCGCATATTTTTGTAGGTTGGGAGGTGAGGCTTCCCAGCCAGGGCCTTTCTGTGTGGAGTTTGCATGTTCTCTCCGGGTACTCCGGCTTCCTCCCACATTCAAAGACATGCAGGTTAGGTTAATTGGTGATTCTAAATTGCCCGTGGGTGTGAATGTGAGTTTGTGGTTGTTTGTCTCTATATGTCAGCCCTGTGATGAACTGGCGACCTGTCCAGGGTGTACCCCGACTCTCGCCCAATGACAGCTGGGATAGGCTCCAGCATCCCCCTGCAGAGGATAAGCAGCAATAGATAATGAATGAATGAATCATTACTAGCGTGCTCCCCCTCACTCTTAAAGGGGAATTCCGGTATTTTTAAACCTGGGCCTTATGTTTATATATTTGGATGTGTAAATGATTCATATTTACCAAAGGTTTAGGAATTGGTCCAGCAAATAGTCTCTAGATCTGGAGATAACGGCATTAAATAAATAATTGGACCTATGTCCGTTCTCAGCTTCCGTACATAAACTAAACTGTCTGTTCTTCATTTATTCTAAATAGACTAAGATGAAGAACATGACACATTAATACAGGAATCCAGGTCCCATGAATATTTTTACAACTTTGTAATATTTACTGGTAATAAATGTGTTTTTGCTAATCATGGGTGGCATTATTTAGCTCACGCCTAGGCTAAATCTTTTCTTCTATTGTTTGTCTTGTGTCTATAATGAGTTTCAGACAGCAAATGAAAAAGAGCTGACAATTCCCTGATTGAGACATATATAAGTGCCCAAAACAATTACCATCTTTGCAACGTCATGAAATAATGAACATCTGAAAGACTCATCTTTCTGACTTCAGGACTAAAATCAAGTTTCATCACATCTCCAGGAAACATCAGGGTTTGTTCCTTTTTATTATATTCTTTTGCTTCTCTGCCAGACAAATTGTTTCACTTCAAAGGCAGCTGGGCAGAGAGAAATTCAGGGAGACAGAGAGAACTTCATTCTCACACTTCATTAACGTCGATAAGACATACTCTTGTGGGGAATTGGAGACCCTGACTAGCGGGAGCCAGATTTGATTACTGAATTGAGCCGACAATTAGAACATCTGACGCTAAGCTCTGCACGTACAGATGATGCTCATCTATTGAGGTATAAAGAGAAGAAAAAAAGTTTTGAAGTTAACCAGTTTATTCTGGACACGGGGAGGCTCAGTCAAGAGTTGGTGACAATGTTGGGGTTGTAATTACAAGATCGGATTAAATAGGAATAAGACCCCCATAAAAGGCCAGCATTATATAAACTTGTTGATGCACTGTTGAAGATTATTTACTAAAGATAATCCACAGACCTTGTTGTGAGCAGTTAGTTTCATGTAGGAACTATTTTCTTTCTGCATCACCGCACAGAGGGAAGCGTGCGTGTACTCATCGATGAGAGGGTAGCTAACTAAGCTAACTGATGTTAGTGCTCAGCCGAGGAGGATGGATAATAAAAAGCACCACAGGTACGAGGAAAAATATGGACTTTTGATTTTGGGGTGAACTGACTGGGGTAAAAATGACTTAATATGAATGCTCTATGTATGCTGTGTAAACAGGCTATTGTTTGCCATAACACTTTTATAATGTTAAGTCAGTGCTGTGTTTATAGCTTGTTAAGCTGCCCTTAATGCATTTTTTTTCAGATATGTCCATTGATTTTTGAACAATTTTCCAAAGCAACACAAAACACTTTCAGACGGGGAACTCCCCTTCAAGAAAACCAAACCAAACCAAACCTAACACGGACACGAAACAGAACAACTTGGCTCACAAACACAGATATCGATACAAGAAAAGGGACTCCGGTATTACATAATATAGGACAAACTATATAAACACTCTGGTAAGGATAGAGGAAATATCCAGTCCAATTTCTTGCACTGAATGTTTGCATTTCATAAAGATTCCTTTTCTATTTATCAGTAATAAAGCCAAATGATATCCCCAGTAAGATGCATTTTGGATCACTTTCTAAATAGCTAAAATTTGATGAATTTCCTGTCTTATGCCAAAAACCTCTGTATTTTTGCATTTAAGACATAGTAGAGAGAAGTCAGCATTAAACTAATGGCGTTGAGAGGGGGATATACGGGCTGTGTGAAGAATCTTTAGTTGAATAGCTTTTATTCTATTACAGATGCTTAGGGTCCTCTTAGTGCAGCTTTAACTCTAACAAATAGGCATCTTTCCTGACAAGTATTTTCTCATTGGTTAGTATAATGCATATTTTTAATCTTAATACATAACAATACAACATAATACATTAATTATTCTATTCCGTTAACTCTGTTAACAGAGTAGAATATGTACAAAATAAATCATATGCATAATATATTTAAAAGAAAAAAAACACTAAGTGCTCAGTCTGAAGGCACTGCAGAGCCACACCAACGTGCTTTACAGACTTTCATTCACAGTGTCCATGGCAACAAGAGCCTTGGAGACTTGTGCCTGGGTAGAGGAGGGTCAGCCGTTGCAGAGAGTTTCTCCATCACACCCTCGCTGACGCTGCCGATTCCCCATTCCCCACGTTATCCAGTTGACTGACAGTCTTGATGAGAGGGGAAAGAGTCATAGTCAAGTGCAGCGCCGTGTCTCAGCGTGTCCACCCGGCCCCCCCATCACCACCCCACGTTGTTCCCCTCATCCTTCAACCAGATTCATGTTTGAGATGATGACCTCTCTCTGGAGATGCCTCATATTTGAAGTTAGCCTGCTGCTGCGCTGAATTGGATGCAATTTCCTCGCAGCCCTTTTCAGTTTCTGACAGTCCCAGTGCAAAGTGCTCAAATAAACACAACACTCTTACACAATACATCTACAAGTCAATGATGTACTTCACTGTCCCCAACAATAGCAAATAGCTTAATTCTACTGTTAGTTAATTCTCCAGAAATGTAACCTGATATTAGGCTTCCCACATCATTAACCTAAAATCTTCCCAATCGAGGAAAATATCCGATCAGATGGAGGACTAAAAGGTTCACTTTGGGCCCCTCATTATCTACTTTGCTGTATCACGTCTTCTCTTCACTCCAGATGGCAAGTCACACCCTGCAAGAGACAAAACTTATGGTCTGACAAGAAACTAACACAAAAGTCTGAGTGCATTCATGGATGTGCAAAATTTGTGTTGTGTGGCAAAACCCCCCCAAAAAAATACAGCAGGTGCTGTTCTCACCCTGTCAGCATCTGTCAGGTCGCACCACTGCCAAGGCATCTTTACCGCCATGCACAGCAAAAGAAGATACACACATGCATACGTACAGAGCCATTATTTCCACTGAGCCATGCTAGTCCTCATTTCATTTTATGGAACGTAAATGAAGTGACATTGTTTTAGATTTCATGTTGAAAGGAACTGCCAACTGGAGGTCACATCTGCCCCTTAGAGGTGACTACGGAAAAAGCCAGAAGGACACAGTTTTCTGAATAGTCAAGGAATTTAGGTTGGTCGGTCGGTCCACCACTTCAGTCCTAATATCCTGACAACAAGCAGATGGATTGTCAAGTTCACACAGGCATTCATTCTTCACAGAAGATAAATCCTTATGACTTTGGTAATCCCCCGCCACCAGCAGGTTAACATTTTTGATTCAGAGTAAAACATTTCAACAACTACTGAGCGGATTGAAAAGCAGTTTGGTACAGACATTGATGTTCCCAAGAAGATGAATTGTAATAGTTTTGATCAAGACTTATCAAGAGAAAGAAATCTCTTCAAGTAAACAAACATATTTCCTTGAGTTATCAAAAAAATCAGTAGAATACATGTCTTATTAATCAAAAAGACATAGGCCTACTGGTATGAAATAAGTTAAATAAGTACACAGATATTTCCTGGTTCATTTTGTTGTCAAATGGGCAAACTCCATCTGCTGATGAAGATCATGTGATACGCTCAAAAGCTCTAGAATAGCAATGGACCTCGTGGATTGTTTTCTCAATTTTCAAAGTCAAAGGGACTCCATGATGCAAACCTAAGAAGCTCAAAATGACAAAATTATAATGTGTCGAACCTAACATCAGAACTTTCCTTGTGATCACACAATAATTGGAGATCATCATATAATTACTTGGCATTACAGGAGAACTAAACAAGGGAGATGCATGGCCTTCCATGGCTGACGACAAATATGACACTGAAAGATTTCATACACTTCTAATTAGAGTCTAACATAGAAGTGAGTCTAAAAAGTGCATTAAAATTACATTTACCAAGTATAATTATACAATTACTATCAATCAACTGTACTTGCAAAAAGAATTAACAATTTTTTCCCAAGTTTTATAGTTGAATGAGACTGCTAGAGGAACAAGGACTGATCATAAAAGCTTCCTTGTCATGGCACCAAAATCTGTTGTTCCATCTTTTCCGCTACGATAAAAATAAGGTCACAAACGAGTCAGGAGTGTTACATTTTATTTGGTCTCATCTCTTTTTGAGCTTTTACCTTTGTTTTTTTTGTTTTTTTCCACAGGTTAAAACCCATTATAATAGTCAAGAGAAATAAAAACATTTTCACATACTGTATACAGAAATAGTCCTCTTAAAACACAACAATAAAAACAGTTGATTAGGCCCAGCCCAGTGCGAGATTTCACAAAAATGCAACAATGACAACTTTTCAAAGCCTGACGACCGCAAGACCTCGAACTCGCATGAGCGGAGGCAGTTCCGAGAAAGATGTCACAAATGGCTGCCAGGGCAATGCAACAATTGCGCTATCACACCGCCTGGGTTGTACTAGGACACAAACATAGAAATAGAAATGAATCTGGAACAATTACAATAAAAGCAAATAGACAAAAAAAAAGACAGAGCAGGTCAAACTTATCCACTACTTTAAGGTAGTGACAAATTCATCTCTATCTAGCAGTTTTATGCACATAAAAATTCAGTATGGGTGCCCCAAGGAGTCATTAGACTGTGATTTAGGTTTGGGATTTTGCTGCATTGTACACAAAGAACCGGATTTCAAGGGAGGCAATTCTGTTGCCTTTTCTGCTACACACAAACAATGGAGCTTGTAGAGGAACCGTTATAATGCAGATTTGGTCAAATTGAAGAACTGGAATGTAAAGTTAGTCTGCCTCATGTGAAGCACCCATACATACATCTTAAATACTCCAGTGAAAACCTATCAAATGTTTTGTACACATGAAGCAATCGATCCATCATCTTAACGTAGATTGCGTCCATGGCCATCTAGAAAGAGAAATTATCCAGTGTGTAAAAAAGATGGCCATTTATAAACATCCACTTTCTCCACCCCTTTATATAATTTTTTTTTGGAAATGTCCTTAGCTGGCTGGGAGGAAGCTGTCAGAAGGAAAAGCCTTTTACAGTACTGTGATGCTGTGAGTGGAAGAGATTTGACCAGTGACTCATGAGGATTTGTACCACCCAAACCGTTTCAAATTGCCTCTGTGGATCATTTAGAGTTCAGCTATTTAAGCCCAAGCATGAGCACCTGAAAGAGACCACCAGCTGTTAAATACCCTCAAGCCTAACTGAAATCCCTGAATTATATTTGTGCCTTAGAAGACATTAATAAGGTTAAGTGTCAGCAGTAGTAGCCCTGGTCCAGGACCATCGTGTGACACATTCTGGATGTTTGTCAGATGGAAACCGGACATTTTAGTCACCTGGGCATTCATAAAATTCAATTTGTTACAACACTGGACATTTGGACAATGTTTGTAACCAATGACAATAAAACACTAAAGAGTGTTGCTGCTCATCTAATCGGAATGTTATTTCACACCTTCTTGTTTCGTCCAATCCAGTTCCCTTCCCAAAACTAATTTTAACAATGCCAGAGAGACTTGAATGATCCGTCACACCAAAATTTCAGAGCATAATCAATTCATGTCGCCGCAGTTTGGAGCAATGACTGGCCTACACAGAGGCAAACTAAATTCATACATGGTTTTCCATGTTTGAAACTTTGAGATGCAAATTTGTGCCACTGAACTATTTAGGCTTAGCTGTCCTTTGAGAGCAAAGATCCGGACGATCCAAAGGGATAGCGTATGGGGCTGGCTAGCAGGGAAAACAGCAGATTTAATCCAAATGGATTGGTTTACCTCTGAAAAGGCATTCATAAAATACATTATGGGAACGATGTTGAAAATACAAACTCATCGAATGGTATGCAATCTTCTTAGAAACGTGATGTGAGGTGGGTGAAAAACATCATTTGGTGTAGCTAATTTAGTAATGTAGTTACCATTTAGCTTAAGTGGAAACTACATCACTAATTTCCGAGGACGCGAAACTGATTGTACCCTCTGGTCTGACCTGGGCTTTAGACCTGGAACTAGTCGCACCCTGACACGTAGTATGATGTAGTACGATAAGAAGAATGGCAAAACTATGAGCTATATTTCATTCCTTTTCTGTGCAAACAATTTTGAGGCGACGGCAATAATTCATTTTTCAGTCTCTATATTTTAGACACACAAGCTGTTTACTCAGCCTATTGGTTTGCAGCACACTCATTCAACACTCTAGAAACAGAAATTTATGGATTGAACGGCTTCCATTCCAGGAGGATCACAAGGTAATTGAGTGTCAATAGCTAGGCAGAACAATAATCACAACCATGGGGCTGTTATGTGCCGTCGAGTGGAGGGGGGGATAAGTGTGTGGGCCTTGGACTTAATGACCTCATAGATAAAAACCATGTTTATTTTCTAAACAGAGCGCCTGCCTTCTCCAAGAGCCGTCACTCTGGTCTTAGAAACAAATTGGTCCTCCTTTCACGGCTCCCATTTATTCAGTTTTCGTTGTTACAGGAAAAGAGGACAGCAGATGGTGACCTTGGACGCACAGGCTGAAAAGAATTAGGAATAATACTCACACTTTGGGAGACTGAGCATTAGCTTACGCACCTGGCGGCGCCTCTTGCAGACAAGGCTTTTGTCCACATCCCTACTGGGATGTGCAATTCCTGTACAGTCAATGAAAGGTCATATTTGATCATTTCGGTCTCGGCCTGTTAATGCCAAACAAAAGGCCTGTGCAGGTGTTTCAGTTTAATATGTGCCAGACAGAGCAATAATGCGTCTCTGGCGCTGACGGTTGGCTGTGAGACAGCTGAAACGAGGCTGATAACCAAGTATATTTGTAACCTCCACTTAACTGAACACCAGCAAGCAAGGACAGCAAAGGTAAATGAGGTGAAAGCCACTGAAATGCCAGGCCATTGTCCAGCCAAGGTAAGATTTCATCAATAAAATAAATGTGACGCATATTCAGTCCTTGCTGAATCCTTCTCCACATTCCCCAGTAGCCATGAAGGAAAGAATACAGTCCCCTCCGGACCTGACCTGCTGACTTCCCAACAAACACTAATGTTTACATGCACACTTCGTTCTGTTGTTTTGAGTAATCAAAACACGGTGATATTTCAATTCAAGCATTCAGATTATTTAACAGGATTAGAATTACCCCCGGTAACCGAAGTTCGCTTGTTTCTATCTGGGGGTATAGTTTACCCAGAAGGCTATGCAGTAACAACATTCAATAATTCTCAATATGAGGCCCCCTCTCTGTTGTTCCAGCTGATGGGTTTACACAACACTTTAATGTGATGGCTGTCACTGTGACAAACACACTGCGCAGTGATTCATGTCTACATTCCCGTGACCATTTTGACACATTTATGACTCAAATCGCACAAGTGTCTGCATGGTGTCGGAAACAGAAATCCAACTGGTTACATATTATAAAGATAAAAGTAAAGATGTCTACCTACACTTTTATACATCTTACTCATCGTGTTCTGATTTAGCAAAGAAAGTGCACAGTATGGAGTCCCGAAACTAACAAAATTTAGTAGAAGGTTATCAGACATGTCAAATAATATTTAATATAATTTGGGGTCTAGAAATATAAAGCTTTATACTGCCCTGGCTGGTTAGCTTCGGCTAGCCAGCTAACGGGCTGCTGCTCAGTGTGTTTAGCTAGCAGTGTTTTCAAGTAAGCTAGCTAGCCCCACTGTGCTGTCGAAATGAAGGAAAATTAAATGAAAAATTTAGCTGAACGCTAAAATGAGCTACAGAGAGATAAATAGAAAAGGTGAATACATTTATTTTATAAACTGATTGATGTTCATGGAAAAAAAAATAAAACCTTTTTTTGCTTTTTAACCGACTGAGAGGAGGTTAAAGGAGAAGTATTAAGCTTTATATTTCTCTTAACACTTTTAACGGACACTATAATTTGATGTTTTCAGTTATATTGTTGAATTGTCTGATAACCTTTTATTATGTGTTGTCAATTTGGGGCTCCATACTACATAACCAGAATAAAATGCAATGTGACAGGCCAGCATCTTGAGTTTGACAACGAAGAGATTGGAATAATCAGGGGATGTCCACCTCCAACAGGACTAAGGTGTTTGCACTTGAATTTGGGGCAAATAAGAGACTGGAATTATTATTATATATTCTCGAATATCCCTGAGTAGTATTTGTCCCATGCAAATCCATTAGGTATTTATATGACTACTGCTACAGTTGAATCAATGGCTTAATCAGGGTAAATCAGATCATTAGTATGAATGTAAACATATCCACTGTTAACAAAGCCAAATTGAGCTTTAAGAGTATGTGTAACCCCGATGGATGGTTGCATTAGGCAGTACATTCAACCCCTTTGCAAAGCCAGAAACTAGCTCACATGTTTTTTTTTTCCATCTGGGTAATGGCTTTGATTTTCCCCCTCTGAAATTCTAAAAACAACCACCGCACACAAGTACCCTCTTGGCCTGATGAGGGTCTCAGCTACTGGCTCCTCCATTGTGTTGTCTCATTAGCTTTCATTCATGCAATGTATTGACAGTTTGCCATCCACTGCAATGGTTTGAATTTCAATCATCAAATCATGTCTGCTCCCGGCCACTGTGGGTCTGAACGTTGATCACCGGTGACCAGATATCAGTCTTTTCGTACACTGATTTGCAATGACAGATGGGGGCGATGCCTGCAAGAGCACAGTGCCACAAACAACTTATCAGGACTTTCTTATTGGAGTGCTTGTCAGCACGAGTGGCAGTTATGGTTCCTAAATCTGCCAGCCAAAAACCAAAACTTGGACATCCATGTCCACAAGACTTCCTAAAATGTGTCCTTTTCATTTCCTCAGCACCAAAACTAGAGTTCTGTGAGATTCAAGATATGCTTTAAGAGCCAAGGTTGGTAGAGATATATTTTTAGATATATATTTAAAAAAAAAGCAGCATTCATTGAACCTAAGTATTCCAGTGTATTTCTCAACACTTCAAATGACCCTCTTCCAGGAGGAAATGAATTCCCACTCTGACTATAGGACATAAATTGATCATACTGTATGTGAACAGTACAGTGATGTCAAGTAATATGCCATGAAGTCTCTCAACGTGCACAAGTCTGATGGAGAATGGCAGGTAGCGCTTTTCGACATCAGGTCTGAGGGAAAATTATAGTGTGGCGCTGAGCGAACAAACAGAGAAGACATGAGTGGCAGGCTGAAGTGGATACTTGACACACGCCGAGAATCTGTGACAGAAGTAATCTGCCAGACGTTTCAATCATCTCCATTTCCTTCGTCTCTCTTTTCTCCTCACTGAGCTCTGTTGACAGTAACAGCTATCCAAGCCTAATGACTATCAGAGGATAGCTCTTGTGGCTTTGTGCATTGACACAATGAGACAAGGCAACAGCTCATCACTGGTCACATCTGTAAAATGCCGGTGAAAAGGACAAGAGAGCGGCAAAAGGTAGGGAACACTGCTGAGAGAGACAATTTAACCTCTAACTTTTGCTCAACAGCGTTCACCTCAAAGGGATGGCAGGTGAGTTGTTCAATTGGACATAAGGTCAACATAAAACAACTGTTTTGTTGATCCTGTGCACTTCTGAATAATTGCTGATACACTTGCTTGCTATGTGTGAGAATAGGATGCATTATTTTTTTTAGGAATTAAGAGTATGTGTCTGCAAGATGCACCTACTTTTGAAAAAGAAAAACTATGAAGTGGAGGGTCTCCTTTTTCTGCTGTGATCTCAGCATTAGATAGCAACAAGGGCTGCCATGTTTAGTTCTTTGTTGTGCAAATCCCAAGTTCTCAAGAAAGATATTCCAGCCAGGGAGGATTCAGACCTGACCTGCCCCCTTGTGGGTTTTTGTTTGACAGCCTCTAGAACCCTCTTTCTGATGTCATAACCCAGGTTATTCGACAAATTTTGTGTCTTTCAGAAACAGACAATCTAACATTCACACCCACTTTATACCCAGATGTGCAGAGGTGTGAAAGTAGCCAGTGTTATTACAGTAGTTTTGGTTTTTTTTTACTAGGGATGAGTCAGTACACAATTGTCTATATCTGTTCAGCCAGTTTAAGTATCTGTATCCGTACTCAGACTGGGCAGGTCTTAAACCAGAAAAGGGTGGCACTTAAATCAGAACTGAGCGGGAGTAGCCAAAAATTGTTAAGCCTGACATCGATATGGGTTGATCACAAGCTATGATATTGATTATTTATTATATTTGAACTTCATATCAGTGATTTTGATCACAAGAGTAAGAGAACTAATTATAGTTTTAACTTGAATGTGAGAATTTTTCTTCATCACGAGTATGGATTTTATTTGTACTTGTAAAAAGTGCGTCATCTTTTTTTAGCTGAGTACTTGCTCAACCCTACTTTTTACCCCATTTTCCACGGTGACTGTGAAGCATACTGAGACCTTTAGAAGCACTAGTCTCTTTGTCCGTGTTGAGTATTACTTGAATGTCCAGTAAATGATGAACAGACAATTTCAAACATTATTTCTCTACAAAATGAGCACTAAATGGACTTCTTTTTTCCCGGAGAGATACCTGGCTGTAAGTGAACTGAAGGCTCTGCAGTATCAGGACAAAACTGCCCTCAAGAAAACTTTCCAGAGAAGGTAGAAGTAGAGGAGTAAGAATTTTTTTAAAAATAAAAATGAAAAGGTTAGCCTTGACAGTCAGCAGCTGAGCAGCCAGTGGCAAAAGAGAAAAAAAGGAAGGAAAAGGGGGGGAAAGAAGGCTTAAACTGTCTTTGAAACTTTATGCATAAAACAGGCCATCCTTTAAATCAAGACGAAAGCTACCGAAGGAAGCAACACCTTACCAGGAGAAAGCAGGGCATTTTTGTAACATCGGGGCAAATTAATTAACCAAATATCTATGCAGTTTGTTAATGCTCTCTGCTCTTATCAAGAGGCTAATTATCACTATCAGCCTCCTCTGTTCGTCAGTAGGATTATTAGGCTAACCACAAAGCGCTTCCCTTTGGAGAGGAGATTTATACTCTTCATCTGAACAAAGTCGTTATTGTCTTCCAATGACACGGTGTCAGTGATGAAACCCATCAGTATTTGTACCTCATAATGTTTCAGCAAAGACACAGGTAACAGGACGAGTTGGTGCCATGTGTAAGTGGGTCTCTTTCAACAGGTTACATTTAGTCCTGGGAACGATCAGGGATGATAATGACTGTGAACCAAGAATTAAAGTTTTTCAGTTGCTGCTCCAGTGCATTGTGGTCTGCTGTGACTGCTAATGGTGGAATAGTTGATATTCCAGCATCTCTTCAATGAATTTCTCCTTGCATTATCGTTTAGTGATAAATTTCTCTGCTGTATGTGTTCCGGAAATATCTCAACAAGACATCACGGCACTATCAGATTTTTTTTGGGCTGTATTAAAATGGTTTAGATGGATTTTTTTTTTTAACAAACTAGGAGGGACACGATTTTAGGAGCCGTGCTACTCTAGTCTAACAAAGCCAGCCAACATGTCATATGCTCAAATCTGCACAAGTCTAAAATATGTCTGAGATTTGATTGAGACCGACTAGATATGTGAGTAATCAGTTTTGACGCACATTACCTTTCACCACCTCTCAGATGGTAAACCTAACTTAGCATAACAGGAAACAAAGTTAAAGAGCTAGCCTGGTTATGCCAAAGCTAACAAAATCCACCTACCAGCGCCTCTAAAGCTCATTAATACATTATATCTTGTTTGTTTAACCCATCCAAAAAGTTTAAAATACTACAAAGTTGTGGTCTTCCAGGGGTTATATGCTGAGCTATTTCTCACCTTCGAGCAATGACTTCCTGGAGTCTCTACTGGCCACATTACAGTGATGACAAAACTCCAGGAAGTCACTGCTATTAAACAAACAAGATATAATACAGTCTTTATGCTAAATTATGTTAACCAGCTGCCGGCTCCAGCTACATATAACAGACTCACATAAGAGTGGTATCAACCTTTTTATCTCACTGTCGACACCAATCCTATTCCTTTAAAATTTGGTGTTATATGGGTGAAATGCAGGATGACTTTTCACAGCCTGTTACTGGCTCATATTTTATTTTATTGGTGGATCATTTCAGGAGAAAATGAGCATTCCCAGAATAACTGCAATGGTTTTCCTAGTTCAAGAATTTAAAAGAAGGGACGAATGACTGGTGCGTAATGAGCGTAATGGTGCGTTCATCCAATGAGGTCAAGGACAGAAGTGTTAATCATGTGGTCCGAGACACTGCGACATTGTGGGCTGGCTTTAGTCTAGTGGGCTGTACAAATAAAGCATTCAATGAAGCTTCCATATCGACTAATTGTAGTATTTGCAAATACTTTGAAAGTATTTGGTTGAACCTTCCTACAGCATTAGACGGGTGGTGATAAGACAGTCTGGATTAGATTTTTTTTTTTTTTAAGATAACCACAGAAAAGTATATCATGTTTAAATACTATCTGTGCAAACAACTTATTTGCAAACACTCTTTGTCAGAGCTCTTACACCGTCACAGTGGCATTCTTTGGCATATGAAGGGAATGCAGAGGGCCCCCCCTCCAATCTTGTTTCCTGTGCTGTGTCGCCTGCCAACCGAATGAATCTGTCCAATCCCTGGCATTTCCCAGGGAATGTGACTGGAATGTTATCTGCCTCCAAGTGGAATGCCTGGGTCATGGTTTTGTCTTGCTTTGCATGAGCGGCCTGGAATATCCACTCTGAGTGCTTTCTCCCATAATGCAACAGGCATACGCTGTTTAAAAAAAACATAAAAGTGAGCTTTTCCTTGAACAATGGAGTCTAGACATAAAATGCACGCACACACGGACAACATTTTCTTCCACAGAAATGCTAAGCTGATTTTCAAATTTAAGCCAAATTCATAACATCTTCCCTATGCACCAGATTAACCATTCAAGGAGCCTTGAAAAGATATATATTAAAAACACTTCAAAAAATAAGGCACTCCAATTTTCCATTGTTCTCAATGCTTTCAGTCTGCAGCAGAGAGGTAGAGGCAGATGAAGCTGTGCAAGTCGCCTTATCCACCTCTGCATTGTCACAATGCTTCAAAGGTAGGGGGGAGATGAAAGCAGGTGATATGAGCAGTCTGATAGAATCTGAAGATGGGACTAGTGATCTGTGTTCTGCTCCTTCAAAGGGATAGAGAAACAGAGACAGAGAGGGAGAATGAAATGGGCACCAGCTATTGGTTCAAAGGCAGCTATCCCACAATCCAATGTACCACCTTTCACTGGCTTCCTGGTTTCCACAGCAGCAGGCTGGTGTATAAATAAAACCTGCAATGACTAAGGCTCCCATGGGGGAAACCTCCCTCAGTGGGTCGAGTGATGGGTGTGCGTTTTCTAAAAGATTCCAAATCCTTGTTAAGATGTAGAACATAGTAGTGAAAGCAGTGGGTCCTGGACTGTGTTCGGCCTTGACACAGGTTTAGAACCTGTCGTCTCTGAGTTGCGTCTGGGGCTTGAAAGGCTTGAGCCCCAGTGTCCTGCGGGGGTGAGCTCTCTCTTTGGTGCCATCCAGGGGCTTGCTGCAGGCTGCCCAGCCCAGGTCAATGAGGGGCGAGTCGGCCGGGTTGAGGGGCGCTATACGGATCGAGGGCAGCGTGGGCGAGCCGTTAGTGGAGCACGGAGCAGAACGGGAGGTGGGAAAAGGAGCCGAGAAAGGGTCAAAGGGTGAAGCTGTGTCCGAGCCACTCGAGGGGTCAGCCTTGAGGGTGAATGGGTCACAGTCAGGCGAGGGGAAGGGGTCACAGTTGTGGAAAGGATTGGTAGGGGAGGGCTGGTAGCCCAGAAGGTGGCTGTCCGACCGGTGTGGGCTGCGACCACCAGCCAAGTTCCCGCCGCCGGCCGAGATGAAGCTCCAAGGGTCTATGCGGGGGCGGATGGGGGACGGACGGGGACGGGGGATGATGCTGACCTCCAGGCGGCGGGTTTTGGGGCTCCAGAGGGCAGGGTTGGGGTGGAGAAAACAGGGCACTGAAGGCTTGTCATCAGAGTCCTGCGTGTCTTGGCACAAGGGCAGGTCCAGAACTGGAAAGAACAGAAAGAAAACACATTAAAGACACAAAATCAAAGAAAGGCTGAATATTCAACATATTAAACCTCTTCATCATCCTGCCCTTCATTTTCTTGCTTGAGAAGGCTTTAATCAATCTGCAAATTACTCTCAAACCACTGTAGTATTGCCCTGGTGTTCTTTTATGCACATTCCATTCCTCTCCATTGTGGAATGCATTTGCTTTCTAATACTTTACAAAACACATAAACCTGTATGATGAAATGGATCCAAACAGAAACATGAAAGTGGTACATTATTGTTGCAAACAGAATTGGAACAACCACACACAGAATGCTGATGCAATTAAGTAAAAAAAAAAAACATAGCTATGTAACTAGTTGACAGAGCTGCGACGGAGCAAACAGCAAGTGTAAATTAGCACTGACACGACCATTAAACTCTGAATAAATCATCCTGAATGAACATTTGCTACTTCCAAATGTGATGTGTCTGCCAAGTGGCATTATTTACATCAACAGCAGCTCTCAGAGGCTGCTAAGCTATTCAGCTGACAAGAAAGAGCAATCAGGAGTCATATAAGAGCAGCCAAAAAAAAAAACAAAAAAAAAAACGCCAGTGAAGGAATCCTCCGCATTCATCTCTATCTTTCAAGCACACATTCACCACCAGCAACCTTGTGGCAGCCTGTCTATGCAACTGAGTCATTACAGTCAATAAACATAATAAGATGTTTAGCTAAAACACTCGCAGTTTAATTACGTGTGGCTTTTTTTTTTTTTTTTGCCTCTGCACACTTGATGTAATGAACGCGTGCGGTTTGCGAGATTATGGTTGTTAGCAGCGGAACAGGCGAGGCATGTTTGCACGGTACCTGGGGGCTGCGCTGTAAGAACCCCTCTGTGGAGAATCAAAGGCTTTGTGAGTCAAACGGACCAGATATAGAGTGTGAAATGTTACCATAGGGCTCTCTTATAGCCCTCGTAAAGCCTACTCGCTCTTAAAACAACCAATACCCACGCCTCTGTCATTACGGCTCTAAACTGTGTCAGTGCTTCTAAGAAATGCATATTAGTCCCTGGGAAAAAACACAAGTGAATGCACTGTAAATTAAAGTGCCACTGATATGCAGATAATGTCTGTTAGCATGACGCTTACATGAATTAAAACAAAAGTATAAATATGCCCCACGACAATTGAAAATGTTCACATGTAATTTCAAGGGGGGAAATGAATGCTAATCCTTCTTGAATGTGATCTTTTTTCATGTGTCATGTGTGCATCCTTTACACATGGCACATTTGACACGCCTCCATGTGAAAATTTGATCAAACTGGAGGGTAAATGCACCAAGATGCACGCTTGAGCTCCAACCAAAGCCCCAAACTATTGTAGGAGGTGTCCAGAAAGACACTGCGGAGGCAGTAGAATAGATTATTTAAATCCAGCACTTTCTGTCAGCATGACCTCAACAGTGCCGCCAGTTGTTTTGCATTCATTTTCAACCCTGCAATAAAAGAAAACTCTGACTTGAAAAGGGGAGCACAACACAGGATTGGATGCTAGCTTTGCTTAGCTCGTATTAGCAGTGAAGTATGGAGGGCCAGCTGCTACCTGAGATATGCAAATAGCTGCAGACAAGCTTTGATGTAAATGAAAAAGCTTGTGCAGCATTGAAGCTTCCCTTGTGCCAGAAAGATCTAAAAAAAAAAGGCACAATAATGATTCTGAAAGAACTGTGAGGGAACATTGTCATGCTGAGGAGGTACATTATTCGAGGTAAAAATTGGATCCAATTTCAGAGTGAGGCCTCCCCAAAAAAGCCAAACGTGCTCTCGAGGAAATGCAGATGAATCGTGCAGATAAATTAAAAACTGTATCATGGATCCAATCTGGAGAGGAGACTAATTTAAACAGGGGCACACTTTAGTATTGCACTTTAATAAATTTGGGAGACTTGCAAATAGCAAATAGAATGCAAAATAGAATGGTCAAAATCAAAGCAGCAGAGGCCAAGATATCCTGACTTTTATCCCATAGCATGAGTCATGCTGCCACAATACTGTACTTCCTACACTTTCTCCCAGTGACCAGTAAATTGACTTTGACTTGTACAATTGGTGAAATGACCCTTTAAAATGAAAAAAAGACTGACCTAGCTGAGACGCGTGCAGGCCTTGGCTGGACCTCCTCCGCCTGTCAGCTCTGTGCTCCCATGCCTCACAGCCCAGCTCCCCGTTAGTCGAATGGGAACTCAGGGTCCATTCCCCTGGGCTGGCCCTGCCGTGCTGCAGGGGGGTCCTGGGGCTCTGCGGACTGTGCAGCATCTGCGGCGTCCGGTGGCCACTCCTCTCACGGGGATTCGGTGGTGGTGGCGTCAGGGGCAAGGGCTTCAGTTCTTGGTACTGGAGAGCTATATCCAAGAGTGGTCTGGGGAGCAGCTCAGAGGTGGAGAACGTGATGAGATCGTCCACTACTGGAGGGTCTGAAATAAGTGGCTTAGGTGGGGAGATCTCTGGTTCAGAAGGGGTGCGGTCCCCTAGGGAAGAGGGGTTAGTTCGAGGGGGCACCCTTGGGGGAATATCCAGGCAGCGACCTAGTCCTATGGAGGCCAGGAGGGAGCCACTGCCCAGCAGGGCCCGGTGGGTGCCCTTAATGAGGCCACCGAGGGAACCCCTCTCAGGCCTGGGGGAGCCAGCTGGGGAGGAACCCCCTTCCTCGCTGCCCGAGTCTCGCTGAGGTAGAGGAAGCCGCAAGCTGTCCTTCACTGAGGAGCCTGCGGAAAGAGAAAAATTTTCTTTTTATACATCTAAAAAGACAGAGAGGGAGGAAGAGACAAGGCATTTATTATTTATTTAGCTTTTATTTATAATTCACATTCATGCCAGTAAAAATTCTAACAGTGACTAATGGAAGATATGCCGCTGGCAGTGTTGATGGAGGGCGTGGGCTACCGTTCTGAGCAGGGGGGGTTGGTGTGGAGGGTCTATATTCCTCAAAGTCATCCTTGGATTCTCCGTTCTCATTGCTGTCCGACTCCAGGAGTTTGGCCCTCATTGACAAACTGAAAGAGGCAAAAAATACAAAAACGTTTAATTATGGGGATGAATTAAGTTGAGTGTTATCAAATCCTTGTAAATACAAGTGTGTAAAAGAAGGACAGTCCTGACGCACCTGCTTTCCTGGGGACTAAGGCGCAAGACTTTAGGGCTTTTAGGACTTTTCGGGCTCTGGGGCCTCCAGTGGGGGCCCAACCTCAGGTCTCCATTGGCTTGTTTATGAGAAGGGGCTTCTAGGGGCCAGACCGGGCTCAGACCAAACGTCCTGCTGTTGTCACTGGGACTGACTGCAGGGTAAAAGGCAGAAAAAGAAAGAAAATATCAGCATGTGAGGGGAAGGAGCCAATGTCAGCCAGAAAATGATGAGAGGAAGGGAAGAGTGCTAATAAAAGTTGTTACTTCACCTACCATTCACATGTTTTACCCAGGTTCTAGCACCACAATGTGTGAACATTGTGCAAGCGTTCCTTCCTTCCACACAGCTTCTATAATGCATGTGCTGGGCTTCCTGCCACAGCACCCCCATCACACCTTTCAAAAAAGCCTTATGGAGCCTTCTCATTACATCTCACAGGTTAGTCAAAGGAAGAGGCAAAAGTGGTATGGACACCATTGTAACATACTGCAAATAACAAGGAGAACAGAGTTCTGGCGCTGCTGATTTCCAGTGATTCCCTTCATTCATGTCATTTTGTTTCAGCTTCAGAAATGGGGGAAAAAAAGTAAATATGCTCTCTGAAATGGACATGTTGCATTATTTTCTTTGGCCTTCTACTACACTGAAGGCCTGGCTGATGCACTTTGCCTCTCATCATGGTCCAACACAATGTTTTCAAAGCAAGCACTGAAGTCAGGAGATAGTGTCAGTGCTGTAATTTCATCAAGACCAGACCATTCTCGTTCCCCTTTTCCCAGCACATTTCTCTGTAAACACATTTTCTTTTGCAATATGGCAATGTTAATGTCATAATGATTTGGTGGAGTGTTTTTTGATCGTGGTAATATTTTTGTTTATTTCACAAGCTGCTCCTCTGCTAATAGTCTGCATGTGACAGACTTAATATTGCCCCTGTCACTGGGAAATAAAACACAGAGAAAATGCTAATTTTATTATACAGATAAATAAGCAAGATTACATTCATTTACTGCTATATACTGTATGAAACCAAAACAATAAGTGTCTACAGCCATGCTAGTGGCTCTTTGAGGCTGTACTTAAATCCCACAGCCAGAAATCTAGGTATCACATTCGATTCACAACTTAACTTTGTACCACATGTCAACAATCTCATTAAATCCTGTTACTTCCACTTAAGAAATATTACCAGAACTAAATCCGCTTTGATTTTTCCTGACTTAGAAAGGCTTATGCATGCCTTTGTCTGGACTATTGCACACACTGGCTTGGCTGCAGCTCGTACAAAATGCTGCTGCTCGTACTTTAACGAAAACCAATAGGTAGAGCCCATATTACCCAAATTCCTGCCTCTCTTCATTGGCTGCCATTTTAATTCAGAATGGATTTTTAGATTCTTTTAATAGATTTTAAGGCACAACATTGTTTCAGCCTTACAGAGCGATTGACTCCCTTGATTGTCGCTCCAAATCCTAATCTGAGATCCTCAAAGCTACCATTGTTCCGAGGTCAAGGTTGGTGACTAAGGGACCACTGGGCTTTTGCCATCAGGGCCCCTTGGCTCTGGAATTCCCTGCCTGAGAAGATAAGGCTTGCCAACACATTACTTGTTTTCAAATCATTTTTCAAAACATATTTTTATAGAAAAGCCTTTTCTGATGCTTGATCTGTAATTCCTATGTTGCTGTGTCTTATTTGTAACGGTATTTTGCATGATAATCTTCTTATTTTTGTTGTTTTATTCTTGTATTTGTACTTGTACTATGTATTTTGTGAAGCACTTTGTAACCTTGTTTAGATAAGTGCTATATAAATGCTACTGTAATATGCTCTCAATGGCAATGCAATTGGTCAAAGGTCGAAGTATTTGACCAGATGATGACTCTAGATATAAAAATTATTGCAGTTCACCCTGAGGGGAACATGAATGTCTGTACCAAATTTTGCACTAGTCCCTCAAGTAAATATTGAGATATTGCACTGGATGAGTGAATATTTTGACCTGGTGGTAGCACTAGAAGAAAATTCAGGGCATCACCAACACGAAGAGAAGTAGAATTTATCCTCCAGGGACCATAGATATCTGCACCAAATTTTGTCCCAATCCATTGACGAGTTGTTGAGTCTGGACCCCAAGTGGTGGACCAGCTGACCAACCATCACTGCCAAGCCTAGTGCTATGCCGCTAGGATCGCATTTACATTATCATATGAACGTATAAATACAGACTTCTCTAGCTCAGGTACTGGAACTGGAATGAGGAATAGGACTAGGAGAGAAGCACAAGAGCCAAATCTAATCCTGCCCCCACGGATAGAAAGAGTAAATGACGGTAGCAATATCCATAAGCTGCCAACACGTATACAACCAGCCTACTGAGATGCTAAAAACAGCAACTCATACAATCTGAGAACTTCAAAAAGTCCCAGAAAAATATGAGGCAGTTTAATTTTTTTTTAGATTGTATGACAATCATTCTGTGGGTGTCATTGTGCCCTCCGATACTAAATCTTGTTGAACAGAGCTCTGTCAACTTGGCAGTTCTCTCGACGAATAAGTTTGGGAGGCCCCCGCAATAAATCACTGCTTGCTACTGAGAGGGCAAGCATAAATATCCACTAAACACTTTTTAATGGCAGGCACACTCATTGCTTAGTGCTTGCCATTAATGAAAGTCATTAGGAAGTAAAAGAAAACCAGCCCTCTATTTGATGGGTAGATGAAGCTGGCAGATGTTTTGGATTTACTAACCACTTTTACAGATAAATGTTTCACCGCAATTTGTGCTTTCATGTCAACCCCTCGTGGTAATTGTTTTGAAAAAATCCCTTTCATTGCCTGTTGCTACAACCACAAATTTCCTTTTGGGTTTTATTAAGACGCCCTGTGGCCCAATGGCTACAATTTCCCTCCGAAGGGAAACGATCTTGGGGCGTTTGTCTAAGAGCCTGACAAGCAGAAGAGTATTGTAAATCTCTGCTGCTGCTGCAACCTTTCTCAACCCCTTCTCCTGGAGCAATGAATCCCTCCCTGCTTATTTTTAATTCAGTAAACCGCACTGTAGCCACTACATGCATATAAAACTGGTGGACTCTTTCTGCTGGAAAATGCAGCTCAATGGCTCCCCCCGCTGCAGCAATGAGAAAACTGCAGGCAGGGGGATCAGAGCAGGGCTGCAGTGGAAAAAAGCTGCTGAGAAGTGCTGAGCCGCTGAGAGGAAGTCAGATAATATTTGGACTGGAACAGGCTGTTGAAAAGGGAAAAGGGTGTGTGTGAGAGACAGAGAAAGCAGTAAAGCAGGGAGGGGGAGAGTGAGAGAGGGGGCCCACAGGGAAACAGGAGAAGACAAAAAAGACGAGTGGGTGGGAGCACATGAAAGGAGAGAATTTGGAAAATGAAAGACATAATGTTGCAACACAGTCTTTGTGTGCACGCAAGACAGCGAGAGATCCCACATTCTTTGGCTTTCTGTTTCTGGAAGCACACACATATGTGCACCTGTGTACCTGTGTATGTGCACGTATGCGTGTTTAGTTATGGGTGCACTCACGTTGAATGGCACGAAAACGTGGGCCAAAGGAGGGTGACGAGCCTGAACCCAAATCAGGAGAGTTCCGCCTCTTCTCCAGGCCTGGGGATGCTTGCACTGTGATCTTGTGGATGAAATCTGCAACACACACAGAGACATAAACACATACAACAGATGTTAGACCACCCGGATGTTAGATACCAGCCAAAATACAAGTTTGTCTTTTCTTGCTCTTAACTTAACATTCATACATTCAAGAGTTGCCAGTTGTTTTGAAAGTTTCTTATTTCCCTTAAACAGCCTGTCCTGACTTTAATGAAATTCAGTGTAATACATGGTCTTGGTGCTTGGCAACAAATGGAGAGTGAAGAGAGTGTAAATCTTTGCCATTTTAGCAGATTTCAGTAGCCTCATATGACGTGGCTAATTTCTGTGTTTGAGTGGGAACTGGCTATTTCACCTTCAACCTAGCAGGTACCTAATAGTTGTGGCTAACAGCACGCTACTGCTACTACTTTCAACTAGCTAACACTGCTAATTAAGCTACAGAGCCAAGTAGGTGTCAGAAGGGAACATTTTAATGAATCATTCTCCAAAGTTACTAATTTATGCACTAAAATGTCAACTTTCCTCAAATTAGCTTTGCATCCTTGTTTTTTTTTTTTTTATTAAATGTTTTCAGCGGAATTAATGACACATGCTGTTAAATGAATAATCTAGTTTTTGAATCACTTCATTTGCCAACTACTTCTCTCTCTTACGGAGAGCAGCAAAACATTTATCAAGACATTTATCAGGCTCCACAGCAATTAGCTACCATCAGTCAATACTAGCATGTTCTGGCAGTAGCAAGCTACTTGCTGCTGATAGCAAAGAAAGCAACTTCACTGACATTGAGCTACACAGCCTGGCGGGTATCAGGAGGGAACTTTTTCAATAAATTATTCCCTCAAGTTAGTAATTCATGCCGCACTTAATGTGCACTCAAATGACCCTTTTCCTGCTATCAATCCATAATCCGTAGCCTACCCTTAGCTTTACTTCCTTCCCTTTAATTAATACCCTTGAATAACTAAATTATGTTTTGAAGCTACTGATTGATTTACATTTAAAGGATATTAAGGATGTCCCAACGACATGTTTCATTGCAAAAACCTAAAGTATTATTAAATGCATTAAATGAATAATTCAACAAGAGACAGATTTTTTTTCTCCCTCCGACACATTATAGGGCTTCACAACAAGCAGCTACTAGCATTATTAGCTAGTTTGTTGCTGACATAAATAGTGATGTTTGCTAAACTAGCTTGCTGGCTAGCTGGCAAAAGAAGCTAATAGTTTGTTTATTTCAACTAAGCTGACTCAAGCTACATGTATAGTGTTTAACAGTGGAAACTATGTCTAAGGATTAAATACAAGATGTAGACGCGTTTCCTTTACAATAATATTCATTTCGTTCAATGTGAAACTGGAATGACAGCCACACCACAACAATGTTGCTCAGCTATCTCTATCACCAGCCTATTACATATCCTTTTATCTTTTTCCTTGTTATTTACCATGCAGGTCTTTTAGCACAGTTTAAGGAGTATGGTACACTGAATTTCATTACACATAGTATTTGCGTATGTGACAAATGAGACCTTTAAATC